>JBBBDQ010001646.1:1162500-1457500 GCA_037127315.1 Ascarosepion bandense | reverse complement strand
AAAAAGTCGAGGTAGTTATAATAAAATTGGTGTCATTAGGAAAAAGCAAAACATCCTTTTAGCACTATGTCTTATTGCGGACATGAAAGTTTAAGTATGTCTAAAATAATTACCAAGTTCTATTAAATTTAGATTTTTTTTTTGTTTAGAAGATTTTACAAGAAGTCAGTTTAAGAAAAAAATTTTCTTAGAAAAATATAAAGAAATTAAATAATAGATTATTCAAAAATATAAATTTCTTAAATCTAATCAAAGAAATATCCAAAATTTAGTTATCTACATTTTAAATAAAATTTAGTTTATTTACATTATTTGGACAGTTGTCTTCGTCTTTATTGTGATATTCACAATGTTTCAGCCGTTGTACACTCTGGCCTTCTTCAGGTGAAATTTGTTTAAATTTTGAACCAAACACAGAATAGTCAATCTGTATATTGCCATTTATGAAGATTGGTTCGATGACATTTATGTAGACATTCATCCCATGTTTATTTCTTGAAATGGGCTGACATATGACCTTTACCTTTCTGGATTGCTCAATAAAGTCACTAAGAATCTGTTCTATTTCCTCTATCCATTGCTTGCAAATATCTTGTTAGGGTTTGGCAAATGTTAGGATTGTTACCCACAATTTGTTGTTGCTCTGTCATTCATAAATGAGAAATGCAATTTCAATGCGAAAGCCGTCACCTTTGTGTTTCAGTGTAAATAAACATGGGAAGGATATCTAAATAAACTTCATTAGACTGATCTTCAGAAATGCCAAAATACAGATTGACCATTCTGTGTCCTGTTCAAAATTTAAAACATATTCCACCTGAAGAAGGCTAGAGCATACAACTGCTGAAACATAAATATGACAAAGATGAGGACAATAGCTGAAACAATGTAAATAGAGTAAATTAAAAAAGTCTATCTAAAATTCTTTAAGAAATTAAATATTTGAATATTGATGAGGACAATATTCTGAAAAATGTAAATCATGTAAATAGTTACAATACCCCATTTCAGAAAAACAGAAAAAATTTTGTTTAATTAAATTTGTTTAAAATTAGCTTAAGTTTTATGCATTTATCTAAGATGAGATGCAAAATAATTAAATTTTGCTACGAAAGTTATTTTGCATTTAATTTTTTTATTTTTAAACCAAAAACGGCCAAATTTTTTTATTTAGAATTTTACAACTTAACACAAATTTTTGTTTGTTGGTGTTGAGTCCAAATGAAAAAGAAAACATTTTTTTTTAAGTTTAAGAATTATTATTATCAAAAAATTAAAAAATTTCAATAATTATTGGCACTTTATTAAAAAAAATAAGATAAAACCAACAGTTGTTAGAATTAAAATAAAATCTGAGTTAGTTTGATGATTTTTAAAATGTTTATTCAGATTAATCATTAATAAGTATAAATTATAAAATAATAAATAATATAGAAAAACAAAATCTGATCTGATGTCTGTGATAACGTTTGCTCCAAAATGAGTTTGATTTCTGCTTGATATAATAATTTCTTTAATAAATTTGCATACTTCTAAAATGAATCATTTAGTTTTAATGTTCAGCAAGTGACACATTAAACAAAAATTTAAATTATTAGAAAAGAATATTGATTTTTCATTCAAGTGAACTTAAGACAATAAATATTGGTTTCTGAATTAACCTGATGACAAAAAAATTGTTAAAAAGATTTATAAGGCAATAACGAAAAAAGAAAACAGCAAGCAGTTAACTTCCTGACTGTCGTCCCCACTGCATTTTGTGGCTCTTGCTTGCTTGGATGACCATACAAATTCATATGACTTACTTACACTCTAGGAATCAGAAATACCAGCTTTGCCTGACAAACGGCGTTCTTTCAAGAGGATAGAATCTATGAAATTACCAGCCATTCCGACATCACCTCCGGTGCTTCCTGCACGAACTAGGCCACACTCTGTGGATATGGGCTCTTCTTTCAACCAGTTCAAGGTGTGTGCCATTGAATCAACCAAAAATTACTCTTGCTGCATTGCAACACTTCCAAATAACTGCTTATTGCTTTCCAAAGGCAAAAAACCTTTGTGCTCTTTTTTCATTCCTTATCATTTTTTTATTTTTTTATTTGTAGCCATAAATTTTACTTTTTCATTTTTTTTTTTTTTCATTTTTCTTGGGTTCTTCCTGTTTTTTTTCCTGACTTCCCTCCTTCGTTCTGCAGTCACAGATTTACACGTCTCAAGCACTTTTGATTGTCTCTGTATTCCCCTGTGTTAAATATTAGCAGATAGAGAATTAAGATTCTTATAAGGATCTCTCTTTCCTTCCTACTTGTTTTCTCCCAATTACTTCTTTAAAAAGACATTATTTTAACCATTCTTGCTTTAGGAACAATTTTTCCCTTTCATTTGTGAAGTTTTGTAATTTCTTTTTTGAATCATTTTTCCCTTCCTCTTGTAAATCATTTCAGATAAGAAAAATGGATTCCTTATAAGAATCAACTTTCAAAATGAAAATGTCCAAAATGTCTGTTTTATTCTTTCATAAGTTGCATGTTGACTTTTGCTATGTAATGATTGGTGAGCTGCTGCAGCTGCTATTTACCCCCCACCCCAACATCCTTTTTCTTGTCTATTTTCTTTTTTCCTTCTTCTTTTTCTTCTTCTTTTCAATCAGTTTTATTTTAACTTCATTTTTAAGAGATGTGTAAGATTTCATTTTTCTAAACTCTTTCAGTGGTTTTTCTTTAGTGCTGCTTTTATTCTTTTGAAGAATGTATTTCTCTTTTGTTCTGTCTTTCCGCCATTCTTCTTTTAAGTAAAAACCTAAGAGTCATAAATAAAAAATAAAAAAATAACCTCCCTTTTATCTTGCTTTACAAGATATTTTTAGGTTAAAAATTAATCTTTTCTCTCTGAAAAAGATTAAATGAAAAATAGATAACAATCAGTGGATGAATTTCTGTCAATTATTATGACAAAGGACAAACGTTTTCTGGTCACAGTTTTCACAAAACAACACAGGAGCAAACTCAATACATTACTTATATATAAATGGATAAAACTGAAAATATAAAAGGTCTGAAAATTATTTTAAAAAACTTCAATTAAAAGTAAAACATTTTGTGGTCATGCAAGGAATATTAACCTCAAAGCTATAAATATGCATTTTGATAAATCTTCTGTTCAGTAAATCAAAATAGTGTATTAGGTTAAGTTGTGGAAAATAGGACAGACTCACATTTGAGAGAAAGCTAACACCAAATGTGACCTGTGTTTATTAGATACCAGAAGACAGAGGAAGAGAAAGGGGTTTCACCATTTTTATTAATAACAACATAAATCTTTAGTAAGACTTTGTTGCCATTTGAATCTTGTTAGATGGCTGGAAACTGATCAACAGCCATCACCTCTTGTTTGTTTGCAGATTGGCTGGATATGAGTTTAAGAGCTTGATGAATATTACTACTACTACTGTTACTATTTTTCTGATCATTGGCTATGAAAGATTCTGGATCTTCCGAGGACATCTGAACTTTCTTAGCATAATTAATCTCTTCTGCTTCCTCTGAATCCAACTGACACTTTTCTAAAGTTTCTGAAGTGAACTTGCACACCCACTGAAGTCTTGGCACCAGCACCATTAATCATACCACCAGAAGAACTGCTAGTTTTCAAAGAATCTGTCAGCTGTGGTGATGCACCAGAAATGAGAATAATTCCAGTCTGCTGAACATTTCCAAAAGTCACTGAAGCAGGTGGCCTTGAGGTTTTAGCAGATTGAATTTGTGGTTTGCGAATACTTCACTTTAGGCTGGACTTGCCCTGTTAGCCTGGGTACAGTTACTGAGTAGTGGTGGTGGTGGTTATGGTGCTACTGCTGATTGATTTACTACTTTCCACACTTGTTGTTGAACTGATTACTGGAATTGTTACTTGCAGATTGGTAGCAGACACTTTAGATTGACTCTTCAAAGGAATTTTGCTTACTGTTGTGAACAATGACTTTGCAGATGATGTAGAAGAAGATAAAGATGAATTAGATGAAGTTACTGACAGGACAGATTGATGCTCATGCCTTTTTGTCTTAACTGCTGTCTTCCATGACTTAACCTGACAAGTGTTCTAAATGTAGAAAAGCAAATCATAATTAATAGAAAAAGAAAATTTTATTTTTCTAGCCTTGCTTTGCAGCTAAAAATAAATATTTTTAATGAAACAAAAATAGCCAGAGTTAGTTTCTAGAAATTCAGTGATTAGTAATTTATCTAATTTTTTTTTTTTTGCTTTAAATATAAATTAGTTTTCTGTTTGATAAATAAAAGTAAAAAAAGGAAAAAATTCTCCCTTGAGAGTATTCATCTCTTTTATTGTCATCAAAGGTTACTATAGAAAATCTTATCACTCTTACAATTATTTAAATTATGCAGCAGATTATATTAATTCTCTTCTATTACACTTTGATCAATGTTGTATGAATTTCAAACAAGAAAAAAATGTCATCGATAAAATTTTAATGAACTTATATATGTGATATTAATAATAAAAATTAAAAAATATTTTAAAAATATCTTAATGGTTATTTAATTGAATCAAATTTTGGATATTTTACCAAATATTTAACATTTTATGATTTTAATATTGAATACAATATGAAATATTTAAAATTTTGAAAATTAAAATTTATTTCCAAAAATGATATTCAAGATCCAAATGAAAGTGGGGAAAAAAATTAGTTTCTTAGTTTTAAATATTTTATTTTGCAATATTTTAATTGAAACTCCCTAAGTCTGTCTCTACAGATGTTTGTTGTGCTACAGTTCAGAACAAGAAACCAGACAGCTGAGTTTGAATTCCAGTTGAACTTGTTGCATTCACTTACACGCAAATATTCTAAGGTATTAATCTGTTTCTTCTCCTTCTATCTATGGATTAAATAGCAGGACAGATTGGGTTCTACAGCCTTGGTTGGCAACAAGTCTACCGCAGAAAGTAATGACAACCTACAGCATGAAAATCTTCTGCCCAGTCAGTCATGACTTTTTTGAGACATGATCACCCAAGCATGTATTATGTATGGCACTTAACTGACTGACTGAGGTCTCTCCTCAACTACCCAAAAGCATTTCCCCTCATCAGGATATTGCAATCTTTTCCAAATCCTAACTTCTTTTTGAAATATTGGCGGACCTGAAGCAGACTACCACCACGTTTAATTTCGTTGTTTTTCTTTTTTTTACTTTTTTCAGTGCAGTCCTATCGATTACCCCCTTAGCTTTACAATTGAAAAAAAATTTTGAAAAATTTTAATATTTAAACATTTTCTGACGGGGATCAGTTTCTCATACAATGTTATAGTAAATCAAGCCTCCATTTTGAAGCCAGCCACTGGTACGACATTACTGCCACCAGTAAATTTGTTCATTATCAAATTTTTTGGACTTTTTTTAGTGCAATATTATCTTTTACATCTTAAACTTTATGAATGCCAAAAACAATTTTGGAGCGGGGGGAACCAGTTTCTCATACAATCTTACAGTGGATTGAAAATGGAGGATCGATTTACTTTAACGTTGTTTGACAAACTGACCCCGCCACAAATTTGTCTAAATATTGTAATTTTTCAAATGTATTTTTGATAATCGGAAAGTTTAAGTAACAATCGATAGGACTGCGCTGAAAAAGTTAAAAAAAATGAAAAACAACGAAATTAAACGTGGTTGTAGTCTGCTTCAGGTCCGCTGAAATATTAATTTTCTGCCCTGTTTAAAAATATGGAGATGTGGTTTATATATTATGCTTTTGGAGTAAAATAAGTTAAATTTCTGTTAATTTCTGCAATTTGAAAATCTTTGTTAAATCAACTCTCTAATGATTTCTTTGTTTTCCAACCCTGGCATGGTAGGCAACCTAAGAAGTTGAAACATCCCTATTTGGTTTGGACGTATTGATTCAGATCATTTTTTTTGTGTTTCATTTTGAACAAACCTTCATTAAATCTTGGATTGTCTTGAGAGAATGCAACACACATAAAATATACAGACAAATACATTTTTATCTACTATAAATATCTGCAAGTTAAGTGTTATATGTGATACATGCATGGGTGATCATGTCTTGAAAGAGACATGACTGACTGGGCAGAAGATTTTCCTGCAATAGGTTGGCATTACTTTCTGTGGAAGACTAGTTGCCAACCAAGGCAATAGGAACCAATCTATCCTGCAATTCAACCCATAGCTGGAGGGAGAAGAGATGGAAAATAATTATGGATTAATAAGTAGTAATTAGTGGGGGTATCAGTTTATTACTTCATAACAATAGAAAACAGATCTCCCACTTTAGGTCTAAAAGAAACTTTAATTGCATTCGTTTTCAATTATATTAGTTTGTACTAATTTTAGGGGGATCAGTTTATTACTTCATGGCAATAGAAAATTAATGCCCCACTTTGTACCCAGTAGAAGCGTTAATTATGCTTCCAACTATTTTATTCAGTCAGTCATTTAAGTGCCATACGTAATACACACTTGGACAATCATGTCTCGAAAGAGACATGACTGACTGACTGCAGAAGATTTTCCCACAGTAGGTTGCCATTACTTTCTGTGCAAACTGGTTTCCACTCAAGGCTATAGAACCCAATCTGTACTTCTATTTAATCCATAGCTGGCAGAAGAAGTGATGGATTAATACCCCCCTTCCCCAAGGGCATTTGCGCATAAGTAAATGCAACAAATTCAATTGGAATTCAAACTCAGCTTTCCGGTTTCTCATTTCGAACTGATGTCCACTACACCACAATGCGCACCTGCCCGACATAGATTATTGACTTATTAAAATTGTGGATGTTACAACAAAATTAATTGCATATTTATAAGCCTGTCATCAATTATTAACTTAGAAATATTCAATCAATTTCGTTGCCACCTCCTCAATTTTATTTTCTCTCTTTTTATTTTTCATAATATTTTTGATCAATTTTAGTTTCCTTCAGGTCAAGTTTTGTTTGATGTTACATCTCTTATGGTCTGTTATTTTTTTTTTTTGCTTTATTTATAGACTAACTTGGTGGGAAACAGGTGTCATTTTCTGAATAATGTCCACCTATTTCTGTTTATTCATTCATTCATGTTAATTTTTTAAAATTTTCTTTTATAAAATATTTGGGCCAAGTGGACATAATAAAAATAAAAATCTCCCTTTCCTTCTACAATACATCAATGTTAGCTGACCATAGCAAAGTACAAGTCAAAATTACATGAGAAAAAAATGTCAGGCAATGAACACCAAAAACCTAAAATTTAAAAAGAAAACTATAATGAAAATGAGGACAATTTAAAAGATACTTTGATTTTTTTTTTTACGGTTTATCAACCTTTTGCAGATTATTTAAAGCCAGAAAATATTTTTAGATTGTAAGATGTCTTTTTTGAGATAATTATGATTTATTGATACAAGTCCTACCAATTAACTCATTGCTGGGGGAGTAGGAGTGGAATCATAACTTTTTCAAGGATATTTACACGTAAGTGCATATAATGAACCCAACTGAAATTGGAACTCGGACTTTCGACTTCCAATTCCAAGCCAACATCCACACATCTAAGCTTACTGCACCTGGTATTCCCAAATGGTCACCCAGCTAGGTACTTACCAGCCACAGTGTTGTTGATTGTACAAGAACTAGTGTTTCAATGAGATATTAAACTGAAAGTAACCAACATTCAAATATTTCTCTTAAGATTAAATCTTTCTTTCAATATTTTGCTGTGAAATCAGAAATTTTAGATTTGTGGAAGTTTGTTCATTCTTTGATCTTCTCATCTTCTGTTTTTCATTATGTTTGCCTTGTTTTTGTTTTTTTAGTTCCAGAATGATAGATTTTTTTTTTCCTTTTTTGTTCAAAGGACCTTGTCGTAGCTTTACTGAGGTGTAAACTATACATTCCATTTGCTTGGTGATGGGCTGATTATTGCATAGCACGGTATGCCTTAAATTCAAACATTTCACCCAAAGAGATTAGCATTGTAAAACATACAAAACTTGTAAAGAGCTTTTAAAAACAAGTTTAATTTCAAACATGTTTTTATCTTGAAATACTGTTTTTATTCCCTTCATCCAATGTTTTTTGGTTGCTTTATACTTCAGCTTTCAAATGAAAATTTTTGAAATTTAAAACCAAATTACAGCTTCAAGTGCTATTCAAACTCTCATTCCATATCACAAGAACTATGTCATGTAGTAACACTTATCTTTTTGTTTACAGCGGTGCAATGTTTTTGTCTTAATTTTTTTCGAATTCCCTATGAGTTTATCTCAAGCCTGATAGAATATTTCAGCTAGAAACACTGGAAGAAAAACAACAACAAAAAATGATTATGCATAAAAGAAACTATGCAGTATAATGAAAATTTTTCCTACCAACATAAAACTTAGTTTTCATAAAAACAATTTAAATGTAAATAAATCCATCTTAAGAAGTTTAAACAAACCTCTTAAGAAACCTCTTACTAAAAGATTAAATTATTCAAAATAAATTACTTTTTAGATAAAGTTGTGTTTAATATGCTGTTAATTTTAAAGTTCTAAATTGTCAAGATTTACAAATCCAATTCCTTCATCAATTACTTTGTCATCATGTTTTGTTTTTAATTTCTTAGGCAATGTACTTTTATTATTCTTAAATTTCTTTTTTAACTGTCTTTATTAATTTTTTTTATTTACTGTTTTTATTTTATATTAACTATTTTACTTTTGTTATACATGTTGGCACCACCAGAAAATAATATTTTAGAACTCACTGCTGCACCTGCCAATTTAATTTGATTTTGTTTTTTGTTTGACATTATTGTATATAATGTTTTTGGGTGTGGGAGGTGGTTATAAAATTTTTTTGTTTTTTCTGAAGTGTTTTTAGCATTTTTCAGACTCATCTTCATCTTTATTGTTTTTAGCACATCTTGTTTGATCCCATTTGTTCTCTCAGTGATTATTGCATTCATTGGTCTTTAGAAATGTCTTTTTCTTTTCCTTTTCTTTTATCTTTTTCTTTCATTTTTTCTTTTCCTTTTTACTCTTTTTTCTTTATTTCTTTCCTTTTTTCTCTATTTCTTTTATCTTTCTCTTTTTATTTTCCTTTTTTCTTTTCTCCTTTTCTTTCCTTTCCCCTTTCCTTTCTCTTTTTCTCTTTTCTTGTCTTTTTGCTCATTCTTTTCTCTTTTCCTTCTTTCTTTTCATTTTTTTATCTTCTTAAAAGGAAAGTTCAATGCTAGGACTCAGTATTGAGGTTTTGTATTTGTGAAGTTATGAGAATGAGGTTAGAATAGTTTTATTTATTCTTACCAAGGAATTCGTTTTTGTTGAGTTATTTTATGGAAGCATTAATGAATTCCTTGTGTCATAGCTAAAGCTTTCAAATAAACTAAAATATTCTCCTGATCTCATCTGTTATATTAACATGGCTGATATAAGACTGTAGGAGTGAACCAAAATGACCTCAGGTCAGATACTACTACCATGCAGAGAATACATTGTTTCTTTTACCCTCTCTGTCTCTAAATAACTCCCAAGAACTAAGATACCCAAATCTATTCCCTTTTCTTTCTCTGCTACTATTTCTCTTTCCCCTACTCTCTCTATCTCCCTGACCCATGCTTGACCTAAAGGATTGGCCAGTCCCTCTCTGGCTTCTAAGCAGGCAACATGTGTTCTGTTGATAGCAGGCACTTAACAAGAAAGTATGTAAAAATAAGAAAATAAAATATTCCTCTCAACACTAATATTTGTATCCACTTCTTTGTCAATTATACCCACAAAGATACCAAATATTACAAGACCTTAACCCTCAGTCCTATCATTTTGCTTGGCTGAAATTTGAGTTGAGTAGATAAAAGAAAAACACAAAAGCAATTCTAAAGATCATAAAATGCAATTACATAAGCAATTCATTCTATTAATCCATAATGGTTGACAATGTTTAATTAAATAAAAATAAGTGCAAAACTTTAAAATATCAAGATTGTTATTACAAATTAACACTTGTAAATGTCTTTTGTCAAACAAAAGAGAGAAAAATATTGCTTGTATATTTTAAATTTTTGCCTCCAAAGAGGAAAGAAAATTTTTGTATCAAACTATTTCTCGTTTCTTCACTTTCTGTTTTCATTTTTGATGTTCAGTTGAAATTTGTTAGATAATTCAATAAATGCAGTGTTGCATGACATTGCATTCGTAGCATTAGTTTTAGATGCTTTTCTAGAATAGAAAGCAAAAATTGCAGCACATTCCATATGGTGTGAATCTGTATTTTTATTAAGTTATGAGGGTGCTGAAATGTTCTCAGCCTTCCACACTTACAGAAATCAGTATTTTTAATGTTTGGTCTTTAAAATACGAATTTTTGTGAAGTGATTCCGGTTGAGATCTTTTCTGACCTCTCACCCTTCTCCAGTACAAAATTGCACATGGATTGTTCAACGTTTTTAGTCTTATAAATTAGTGTTCTTGCCGATAATGAATTTCTGTTGAAGTATTTTTAATTATTACTTAAGCTGATAATCAGTTATTTGATTATCAAATAATTGAATGGTAACCGAGCATTTTTATCATTAAAGCTAAAAAAAAAATTAAATAAAAAAAAATTTTTTATAAGTTAATGATTCAATTTTTTTTATTAATTCTTTATTAAATGGGGAATTTGAGAAATTATTTTTCTTTCAGAAAAATTTGCTACATTGTTTGAAATCTTAAATGATAACAAAAATTGTGTTTATTTTATGGTCTTTTGTCTTTGAAAAAAAAAATGACAAGCTAAAAACTTCTAAAAGCTAGAGGCATTATTTAAAAAAAAAAAAGTGAACAGAAATTATAATCGGTGAATAAAATTTGTATATTTTTATTAGAAATATAGATTGTGTTTTATTTCTATTTGATAGTAAATGACAATTTTGTTTTTAACCCTTGTTTTTCTTTCAGTTTTGCTTTATCCATTCAATACTTTCCCCTTTTGACTGAATATAACTCAAAGAAGAAAAAAATTAGTCATGTTTGTTTCTTATGATCACAAAAATAAAAGTTTACATTTGAATGTGACTGACACTTTAAAGGTTTTAGTGTCTGCATTAATAGCCACCAGTTTATTTCTCTACACAATTTTGTTTCATTATGGAATCCTGCTGAAAATGTCAACCATGTTTTTTGTTAAACTTGTAATTATTCCAACAAAAATATTTTCTTTATTATTCACACTGTTGTCTTCAGTTTTATTGTTTTATAACGCATTTTAGATAAATATTCTTCAGCTTTTTTCAGGTGTATGTTGTATTTTGGGTTTTTGAAAGTCATTTAATAGTTTGTTTTTTTTTTTACAGTTTTACTATTTTTTTTTCTTGGTTTACTACAGAGTCACTAAATTGTCTTGTGTAAGTCAGCCTGAGAATAAAAGAGACTAAAAAAAAAAAAAGACCCTTGTCAATCCTTAGGTCGAAGTTTACCTTTTTTGTTACCACTTCTCACAATAGAGGCCAAAGAAAAAGCTGCTCACTTGATACCAATTGACAAGGATCTTTTTTTTTTTAACTTTAATTTGTTCTCAAATAAATATAATTAATACAAGGATGTGTTGGTAGTTTAATGGATAGCGGAACTGCGTTTGATTTTGAATTGTGTTCCTTACATTTACATACAAGCAAATACTCTAGGGTAAGGAATGTGTCCATCTTTTCTCCCCCAGCTAGGGATTAAATAGGACATGAATATGGAAATATCATAATGTATTATTTTTCGCACCATCTCCACAGACACAAAAGGATAATAAGACATTAATGATGAATACAAAATGCTAAAACCTGTAGGGGCCTCAGCTATGTTTGTTCAATTGACCTTGTGCCAAACACAACTAAAGTCTCCACAATTTAAAATATCTGATGGTTGAAAGAATAAATGTTTAATTTGTAAAATAAGTGAAATTGTATTTACTGAGCAGAATAACAAATTTGTAAGCAGAAAATATTAAGAGAAAAATGTCCGTAGTTAAATGTTCCAGAGAAATAGTAGTAAAGGGTAGAATGTGTGTACGTAAAAAAAAAGATTAAAAAGGTTACTAATAAAGTCTGTGTTCCTTTCTCTTTTTTTGGCTGGCAGGAGAGTGAAAAGGAAAGTCAAGCAATAAAGGAGATTGTACTTATCACATTTTAGTTTATAGGAGTCAGTTGAAGTATCTTGTTGTTATTTCTTTGACAACATGTGAGTGAAGACGAAGAAAGGAAAATTGGAAGGAGGAAGAATGAATGTATATTGATGAGGCATGACAGGGTCTTGGTGTCTTGAGATTTCTTTTGTTACCTTTTAGCATGTTAGTTTCTATACTGCTCCCATTTGACTGACTGATTTGGCAGGTCAAGAGATGTGGTTAAAAAGTGCAATCTAGTCATGTGACAGGATCAAACGACACCCATTTTTTTCAGATGTTAAGAAAAATTGACCAGGGTCATAGATCAATTTGCTATTTTCTATCCAATCAGAATCCAGGATTTTAATTTTCACACTGACTTGTGAAATTTGTCTTGGTCTGGGTTTTACCAAAATGTTTTCAATCATTTTAATCCATTTTTGCAGGTGTGCAATTTTACTTTGTGTGTTTTAGTTAATTGTTGGATGATATAGGATTTGTATCCTATAAACTTATTCCCATAATTCAATTTGATTCTGGTACTTTTTTGAGGGAAATAAAATTGAAGAGAAATATATATATATTGTCTTTAATTTTTAGAAAAGTCATTATTATTCAAAGAGTTTTTCAGACCATTTATTATTATTATTATTATTATTATTTATCCCCCCCCCTTGTTTTAGCCAATCCTTTTTACAGTCTTCTTTTGGTTTACTATCTGCTTGGAAAGACTGTAGAGGACGAAGTGTCCATTACTAATTTATATTTGAGTCGACTCGGCATAACTGGGGTCATTGAATAAAGCAGGAAATAAGAAAGACGAAAAGGCGAAAGTAACCAGAAAAACAATAGATTAACAAAGGTTACATAGGGTTGCGAGCATGCATAGAAAATTTCTTTCCCTTTGTCTGGACAGAAACGTAAAATGTTCGGTAGACAGTTATTTTATGTAAAGTTCAGTTTGAATGGAATTTAATGTGCATAGTGTTAATGTCTGTTTCCAATTGGAGTTTTTAGTGTTGTGTGTGCATGCTGGTGAGAAATATAAATTTGTGCCACTAATTGCTACCCGCAATTAGTGCGCGTGTGTTTGTGTGAGTTAGGGAAACATGCCTGCTCTTGCCCGAGACAAAATCCTAACTGGCGTTACACGTGACGTTCCTCGCTTTTATTGGCATTCGTATACGTGGGAACTAAGGTTATCACGTGAACACTGAATGACCATGTGTGTGTGTGGGTGTGAATATATCAAACCCCACAAGACAAGACCTATTTTTATCTGATAACACAGGAAAAAATGATAGTGAACCAAAAATTGAAACATTAATGTCAATACTTTTAAAATAAGTTTTTCTATTTTCAGCAACACATGCAGCACAACTTGTTCCCTAGATCTTTAATGTGGAGATATTTTCAATTCCTTTTCTCATCTGGTGTCACTGTTGAGTAACAAAAGCCCCTGCTGCATTGAAACTGAAACTAACTCATAAAACCCATTTAGAAGTTAATGTATTCCAATTCTTACAATGTTTTTTCACTTTCTGTGGATATTTTCTCTCAGTTATTCAAACTTCCTTCTAGAAAAGATAATTCACACTTGTCTCATTTCAAATATGAGATTTCTTTTGATAAACAATCTCTACCTTATGAGAGGACAAATGGTCCCTTTGTATTCTTACATTAAATGTTGTAACTTGACTTTTTCATCAAACTTTTGTCTTGTAAGGAATCAATTCTTAGTAGAAGGCTACTGTGGTAAAGACAACCATAGTTGTCTCCCCCTGGGGCTAATCTATATATATATAAAAATGGATATATTTGTCTGTGTATGTATGTGTCTCCATTCTAACAAACTCTACTCCCCGGAAACCCTTGGTCTGATTTCAACCAAAACTGGGTCACTTGTCTATCATGATGTGAACCTTTGATGTACATAAAATTTTTTTGGAATTGATATACAGGGTACAGCAGAAATCACCAAAATGCTTAGAAATTACAAACTCTTCTCTTCTGAGATGCTATATGCAAATTCAACCAAAATCGGGTAACTTGTAGATCAAAGTCTGAAACTTTGATGTACACAAAAATTTTTTAATTAATTTACAGGGTTTGTCAAAAATCAACAACAAACACAATTTCAGGTAAATTTTTGGGCACTTTTATGCATTTCTTCAAAATTCCAACAAAAATCTTTTCTTCTTTTTTTTTTTGTAACTTCTACCTTATACGCCATAACAATTTTACGTTTTCTACAAGGTGCCAACCACTCCAACGTTGCAGGGATAATACATCCCCTTCTTATGCATCACAATGTCATTACATCACATTACAGGCTCTCATAACACCCACCCCCATTCTTCCAATTGTACTTAAATCATTCCCGTTTATTGGAAAAATTGATCAAGCATGAATCCAGTTTTACAAATACAACAAAAACCAATTCTTACTTTGCATTTTTTTTTAACTTATGCATCATGGCAACCTCATACTAGAGCTTTTTGAATAAGCGCTTGACCTTACCATTTCAACATAACCACTAAAAACCACAAAGCAACACCCGACTATATAGCTAGTCAATTATAAAAGAAATGGCCACACCTCACTTACAAGTGGTCGTCAAATTGTATTGAATAAAGCTTCACTACAAGCATAAATGTTCATCTATTTTTCTTTACAGTTACAAAGAATGGTGATAGGATTTAAATCTTACTTGATATAATGTCTGTAAATTTTTAAAATTTCTGTATGATTTTTTTACACACAGACTATTGTCTTTGTCAGTCCAGTTGTGGCTATAAGGTTGATATCGCTATACTTTATCCTTCCACTAGCATCATAGCCCGGTGTTGCCTGTGCAATATTTATAATACTCACACAAACATCAAATCTCATGATGCAATAATGTCTATAATATTAAATGGATAAATTTGTTTAAAATTCGGTTATATAAAAAAATGATTATATAAAAAATTGTTGTTTAAAAATTGTTCAAAAATTCCATTAAAAATCTGTTTTCTTTTGTTTTGCATAAACGTGATTTGATGCTTTGAGTGACATTGTAAACAACATTGCATTTGTATTTATTTCAAAATTACAGGGGAAAATATTTACATTTTTTGTTGACTAAATGGATTTTTAAAATGTCAGAATAAAAATTAAATATAAAGGCTCATTTTTTCTTTTTTTTTTATAAAAAAATATTTTAGTCGCGTTTGATATGTGAGATTTGATTTCTGTGATGTAATTCAGCAACCATCTTAGATTTTAGATGTTTTACAGAAATAAAATGTCGGAATAAAAATTAAATATAAAGGCTCATTTTTTTTTTTTTTTCTTACTAAAAAATATTTTAGTTGCGTTTGACACGTTAGATTCCATTTCTTTGACGTAATTCACCAACCATCTTAGATGTTTTATGGAGCAAATGTAAACAATCGGCTCCATTGGCCAAAAAATGCGAAAGGAAAAATTGCTGAACTTAAAAATCAAAAAGTATGTGTTGACCTGGCTTCCCTGGAGATATATGTCCCTAGAAAGTTTGAATGCGTATCTTAAAAATGTAGGTGTGGATAGGGAACAATCACACACAGACTCACAGATTGCCTTTTATATATATAGATTTCTTGTGATTGGAATAATGAAGGGTAGATACATTAGAGAGTTAGTCGTATGTTGCTTAGTTCTTCCTTTAGTTTAAAGGGATCCTAATCATTTAGGCTCTGAAATGGTTTCTCTCTGTAGATATGGTGGAATATTTCCTTACCATTTTATGACTACTCAATTCAGTTGTACTTGACTGTTTCATTGTACAGTTTTCTGTCAAATTTGACTGCATTGTTTCTTTTATCAGTTAGAATGAAGATGATATTTTGTATCTCCTTGTCGAGATATGGGTGCCAATTTTGAAGGAGATATTTCATTAGTCTGGTGTTTTATTCCCCAAAACATATCTCACTTTCCGACTTAATCCATTTGCCTGATCTTTTGCCAATTTTTAGACCACTTTCTCTGCAGAGGTTAATAATTTAAAATCCGATATGCACTAGTTGGTGAATTTAAATTCAAGGCTTTTGTTAAGAAACTTTTTTCCTTCAGTTGTCAGCCATTAATATTTAAAATTTACTTTGATTGTTTTGTGTTTCACTCTGTAATATATTGGATTTTTGTAGTTTGTGGAATTTTTCCTAGCTGACAAATTTTTTAAACCCATACTCCACTATTTCTTGCTCTGTTAATAAAGAAGGCTTCGTTTTATTCTTCATATGAGTTTTGAAAATGGTATTTTAACTCTACCATGCAGTGTGTCACATGGGCTCTGCAATGCAGTTTGTCATTTTTCTCAGTATTGGGGAAATTGCTCATTACATGAGTTTTTCTTTTTTTTTTTTATTCATGTTAGTTTTGAATCTCAGACCTGATGGTATTCAATTTTTCTCAAATGAAAAAGAAAGCCACAAAATGAACAAAATGCTCTGAAAATGATAAAAATAACAAAACGACTATATTTAGTTGTTTGAAAAACTCTCTGAAGAAAAATATACTAAAGAGTTTCTAATAAGCACCAAATACAGCATACACTTTTGTATCAAATATGGATGCCATCTGGAGTTTATTCAACATAATGAATAAGCATGCCTGTTCAAATAAAAATGAAAGGGCATGTTTTTGTGGGTTTTTTTATGCCACAAGATTCCTGAAATAATGGTGTTGTAAAGGAAATTATTTGAAAAATAATAATGGTGTTGTAAAGGAAATTATTTGAAAAATAATAAGTGTGTCAGGTGAGATGGGAGTAATTGAAAGAAATAATTTACTCATTATGGCATTTGTATTTGGTAGACATGAAGAAAGTTGAAGAATATATTGGCTTAATAATAACAAGAACAATTTATATATTTTATTATATTTAAGTATTTTATCAGCACATATATTGAGAATTAAATAATTGTAATTATTAAAATATTTTAAATATTTTATAATATTTAAGTATTTTATTAGCATGTATATTCAGAATTAAATAACTGTAATTATTCAGCTTTTCAATTTTTTAATAATATTTTCTCTAATGTTTTCATATATTTTTATTTTGAATTTTCTTTTTTAAAAATTGATAACATTAGATATTTAACATTTTTTTTCAAATCTCAATATTCATTCAAAAATGTCAATCATATATGGAAGATTATAACAAGTGTTGTTGTTGCTATTATTATTACTGTACAATTAATTAAAAATGGATTCAATTTGGATTATCCACACTGCTATCATTTCTTAAGTAAAATTATTTAAGAACAATTTCCATTTTTATGATAGAGGAAACATTCTAATCTAGGTTTTTTTTTCTATATAAATAGAAAATGTCTTCTGCAAAAATTATGTTTGTATCCTGATGCATATCCAGTCATCCTTCTGAAAATGCTTGTGGGTTTTTCTTAAGACTATTTTCATAAATGAAAGTCAAGATTTTACAGAAGTAATAAATACATATATATATATATAAGCATGTGGTGTAGATATAGAAGAATCCAAAGGAGTATCCTGTACATACAGTGGTAGGATAACTCTCTCAGAGAGCTCTAAATATATATGTATATAAATACATATAGAACAAATATAAGAAAAATTAAGACAGCCACGTTATTTCATGGTAAATTGGAAGTATAGGCCTATTTCAGGCGAACCATCATCAGCTTCCGTTTTTATTGTACAAAGGATTTTACACGAATAAAAAATCCTTTTTACAATAAAGACCGAAGCTGATGATGGTTCACCTGAAATAGGCCTATACTTCTGATTTACCATAAAATAACGTGTCTGCCTTAATTTTTCCTATATATATATATATATATATATATATATATATATATATATAATAGCAAATGTGACTGCAACTCAAAAGCTTTCAGGTTTTGGTGCTCATAAACCATTCTGATCGTGCATAAGCACCAAAACCTGAAAATTGCAGTCACATATGCTATTATTATAACAATAATAATAACTATATATATATATATATATAAATGCTCTACATCTGTATTGGGCACTCTAGAAAAAGTAAATATTAAACTGTGGAATATGTATCCATTAGTTTAAACCACTTATATATAAATATATATAAACAAACACACACTATAGGCCAAAAGTTTGGGGCCACCCTCTGGATTTTTAGGAAATGCATAACAATTGAAATTTGCATGCATTTTTCAAATTAATTTACTAACTTACTTCAGGCCAGAGGGACTTTCTTTTCCTGAACAGTTTCATCATATATTCAATAATAACAAAATTACCGAGTATAGTTTCTTTAAAATTTTATCTCTTCCTGCCAAATCTACCTTGCTGATTAATGATAATCATGAGGCTGATGGATTTTAAATTCTAGATAAAATCCTCTCTAAAAAAATAAATAAACTGAACACCATGCACTAATGGGTTAAATAGTTTCAGCATCTTAGCTGGCTTAATAGGTATTAATTAAACCAAAGAAGTTATAAAACTTATGAATTATTAAATCCAGAGGGTGACATCAAACTTTTAGCGTACAGTGTGTTTGTGTACACATATAAGAAATGATTCATTTAAAATAAGGAAATAAAAAAAAAAATTTTATTTGCTTCTTTTTAATTGTTTTGTATGCAATTAACAGTCATTTTTTAACAAAACAAACATTTCTTAATATCTTCTTGGTTGGTGTTTAAATGTTAAATGATGTGTTTATCAGATTTAATTAATACTAGATTTTTTGATATTTTCAAAAATTAGTATTGATTTATTTTTTTATTGATTATTTTCAATATTTATTGGTAATTTGTTGCTAATTTCATTTTAAAGTATTATTTTCTATGAATTGTAAATAATCATTGCCAAACTGATGGTTGATTTCAGACATTTCAAATATAAAAAGAAAGTATTCTTGTATTGTTTGAAGCTATTTTTCTCATCTTGGTTGATAAAAATGTTATAGATACAACGGTTCAACCAAGTACTCTCTGGTCATCATCAGGTATCCATTGATAAGATACATGCCAATCAAATGAGAATAATAGTTTGAAATAATGCAATAATATTACCATCTGAAAAATGAAATACTAAATTATAAAAGAAAGTTTTTATTGTGTTTTTGCTTTTTGTTTTTAATAAAATTTATATTTTTACATTTTTTTTTTTTGTTAGATTTTAGTTGTAATTTTTTCCAATTATGTGAAAATTAATTTCTGTCTAAAATTTAAAAAAAAATAAAATAAAATTTTGTCTCAAGTTAAATTATTTTTATTAACATTGATGTGAAACAAAATTCAAGTTATTCTTTTTTACTTATATGTAGTTATTAGATTATTTTTAAATTATTCAATTTGAATAAAAGCAAGATCTTTGTTTTATTATTGCAACAGATGACAGATTTTTAAGCAGAATTTTTCTTATAGGACAAAGCTTAAGCAAGTCTTTCATTCATGTCTTTGTGTGGTTAATACTCTAAAGTAGCTAATTAATTAAAGTAATTGAATTTATGACTAGTTGAAAATGGTGTTGTTGGGTTAAGTTTGACTTGATGCCCTTCCAAGTTTGCCAAAAAGAAAAGACAAAGATTAGGATGAGAAGGCAGCAACATAAGTACAAGTTTCTACAGAAACATTTCACATAATCAACAAAATATCAAAAGTAAACAAAATATACAAGAAAACAATATCACAAACTGAATAGATTTCAATCAAGATGTTGTCATTTTAATTTCTTCCCCACTAGCCTCACAAAATTATGAAAGCTAAAATTGTATCTAAGTACATATTATAATTTAGAGTCAGTAAATTCTCCTTACGGTTTCTGTCTTGGACATGACAACAAATTGCATCCGTCAGCAAGGCCTCTGATTAGGAGGCTGTGAGGAACATGGAACCACCTTTTAATTGCTGTTGTTCCCAGGTCCACCCTGACCCAGGGTGGTAGCACCTGTTAGGGTCCCAGCTATGAGCAAATAGTTAACCCCCAAACTGGGGTCAAAACACTATGAAAGTATAAAAGCAGACTTTTATAGAAAATATACATTTTTGAAGAAAAAAAAAATTATTCTCAGTAAAACATTTTGGAATTCAAAACTAGAAGACATTTTCAGTTTTCTAAAATGAAAAAGAATAAAAACAAAAAAAATTCATTACAATCTGACTAAATCAACCTCCTCACTATAACTGAACATTGAAAAAATACCTTAAAACCCCATTTTCTGGCATTAAATAACTCACAGAAACATTAAACAAAACTCCTTGGAGTTGAAACACATGTTACTTGAATGTTCTCATGTCTCTCCCTAACACTGCTTTTGGCAAAGTCACATGACAACTTTTGATGGGAAAGTGTGAGCTGCTATTTTTGTGTGTTGATAGCATAAATAGTTATTTAAAAATTTGAATGATAATGATAATTTCTTTGTCAAATAGGCAAATGATTTATGTGGAAAATGGAATCAGCAAACTAAGTTCAAATTCCATCTTAGGTAGCCTTCATTTTTAAAGAAGGCATGAACACACCTTTCCCAGTAGGCTAGGTCATGTGTTACATGGAGAACAGATAGGCACCATCAAATAATTTCCATTACTCCAAGAAATGCCATATAAGGCTCAGTATGATAATTTGGCAATGTCCCAAGTCATGGACTGATTTCATTTCATTCTTTCTGCCATTTGTATGAAATGTTAAACAAAAATGGCTGTTATGAAATGCTTTAAACTGAAGCTCCATTAGTTTAAAAGAAAACAAACTTGTCAACAATTTGTTTGAGATTTATGGCAGACATAATGATGAATTGTTTAAATATAAAGAAAAACCCAATTTTCTTGTTTGTAGCTGTAATTTGACTGAAATGTTTGGAATATTTGGCATATTTGTTTTACTTTAATGATGTATAACAATTTGTCATAAGAGGCACTATTGCTAATATGGCTGATATATGTATTAGGCCCCTACAACCCTAATAGATTATGGAAGATTTTTTTTTCTCCAAAGAAAAGGAAACAGCCTTAAGTAACTATTACACTATCATTAGTGTTCTGGTATTATGGACTGGAAACCTCATGCTAAAACCCAGTTTTACAACTAAAGATGAATTACAGTGAACAATCATGTAAAACAAATTTTTATAAAATCTATGTCTGATATGTTAATAAAAATGGCAAATATATTTTAGCTTGCAAACATTAAAAATGCAAGAAATAACATCCTCCATGATTTATTTGTTCAGACCAAATTTGATTATAAACAAGAATGTTCCACAAAATCACTTTTATTCTTTATATAAAAATGTTACTAATTTTGCCAAAATCCAATGCACTGTAAACATATTTATTATTTCCAGAACTGTATAAAAATATGATATTGCTTCTAGAAAAACTACTATATATATATATATATATGCTATGTAAATTATAGCATACAAGTCTATATTTGAAACCTGAAAGAAAATTCCTCCCAAATTATTAATTTGACAATTTCATCAAGGATAAAATATGAACCTTGACCTCATAGGGGAAGAGTCTGCTTAAATCTTTCTGAGATAGCATACAGTTGTTCTTAACTGTCTTGAAAACATTGATGATATCATATTAAAATTATCATTAGTCCCACGACCAGATAGAACTGTGGGGTCACTGTGAAACGGAGGCCTCGATCAGCTCTTTTCTCATTGTCTTAATTGCATGCCAATATCTCTGGGAATTATCTACCTGTTAATTTAGTGATGTTATCAACAATTATTTTCCTGTTTCCTTTTTTTTTTTGCCTAAGATGGTACATTGCCTAAGGTGGTACCTTGCCTAAGGTGGCATCTTCTTTTGCCTAAGATGGCACCTTGCCTAAGGTGACGTCTTCTTTGCCTAAGATGGCACCTTGCCTAAGGTGGCGTCTTCTTTTGCCTAAGATGGCACCTTGCCTAAGGTGGCGTCTTCTTTTGCCTAAGATGGTACCTTGCCTAAGGTGGCGTCTTCTTTGCCTAAGATGGTACCTTGCCTAAGGTGGCGTCTTCTTTTGCCTAAGATGGTACCTTGCTTAAGGTGGCGTCTTCTTTGCCTAAGATGGTACCTTGCCTAAGGTGGCGTCTTCTTTTGCCTAAGATGGTACCTTGCCTAAGGTGGCGTCTTCTTTTGCCTAAGATGGTACCTTGCCTAAGGTGGCGTCTTCCTTGCCTAAGGTGGCGTCTTCTTTTGCCTAAGATGGTACCTTGCCTAAGGTGGCGTCTTCTTTGCCTAAGATGGTACCTTGCCTAAGGTGGCGTCTTCTTTGCCTAAGATGGTACCTTGCCTAAGGTGGCGTCTTCTTTTGCCTAAGATGGTACCTTGCCTAAGGTGGCGTCTTCTTTTGCCTAAGATGGTACCTTGCCTAAGGTGGCATCTTCTTTTGCCTAAGATGGTACCTCGTAGGATAACAGTGGAAAGATTGTTGTTTCTTATTATGCAGCCATACCATTTCAACTTCTTTCACAATGGTTATGAATTCTTCCAACAGTCCTGTTTTTTGTTTGATGGTCTCTTACACTGCATCATTTGTGATATGGTCTACACAAGAGATGCAGAGGATAGTTCTATAGAATCTCATTTCTAAAAATTGGATGTCATATTTAAGTCATCACAAAGTTGTACTTTGTTAGCCTCGAGTCTGATGATGGTTACAACTCCTTCGACTGATCAGCTTGCCTGTTTGATAAAAGAAATGCTATGAAATATTTTTATACTTTCACCATTTCATTGGTTATGATGAGTCAATGAGAGTTAAGTGAACTGTGTGAGATTCGGATTGAGGAGGGAGACAAACTTTCTGTCAAGTAAAAGCAAAACTTGAGATTTAAAATCTTACATTCGGCTTGTTTGTTTGTTTTTTTTTGTTTTTTTTATAATCATATCGCCCCAAGCAAGGCATTTTACTGCCACTGTTGTGCAGGGGGTTACATAGGAGGAAAGTTATGAGAAAGAGTGACAGGTTGTAGGAGTTGTCAGGAAGTGGGTAAAAGAAGGATGAGTGGAGTGGATGGGGAAAGAGGATGCAAGTTAGTGAGATAGATGACTATTGACTTCCCATTTAAATCATGGGAGATTGTATCTGTCGGGAAAGCAAGTAAATGGAAGGGAATTCCACAGGTGGGAAGTGTGAGAAAAGAAGCTGATGGAGTAGAATTTGCATTTACAATTTATTGATTTCACAGTAAAAGGGTGGGACCTAGTTGCTAATCTTGTGCCTCGAGTAAATTCATATATAGGGGGCACCAGTGAACTAAGTTTATCAGAGCAGAAGCTGTGAAAGTATTTGTAGAAGAGACACAGGGAAGCCACGTTGCGCCGGTGAGATAGTGACTGTATCTGAGCTGCCAAGTCGAGATCAATCACATGACAGATTCTTCGTTGGATTTTGTCAAGGACCTCTAGGTGGATAGCAGGTGCACCTGACCAGATATGGCAGCAGTACTCCATGCAGGGGCGGATGGTAGATTTATATATATGCAGGATTGTTTCAGATGGAAAAAACTTCCTGGCCCTACACAGAGAACTGACCTTCTTAGCAGCAGATTTAGCTATGGATTCTATATAGTCATTCCACTTGAGGTCTGTTATGAGAGTTAACTCGAGAAGGCGCAGTGTTTTACTTTCAGGGAGACTAGCCTGATCCATGCTAATGGGGATATGAGCGATTGTCTGTGATGGTTAATAGATAGCAGCTTTGTTTCGGAAGCATTAAAATTCATGAGCCATTTCTTACGGATTAGAGGTTCTTTTCAAGCTCGGCAGTGAGGTTTGCCTCGGCAGATTTTTGATCGAGTCGAAAGTAAACCGTAGTGTTGTCAGTGTAAATTCTTACTTAGGATCTTATTGTATGCCATAATTTACATTGCTGCAACACTTTTCATGATTTCAGATGCTTTGTCCCAGTTCTCCCTAACATTTATCACCTCACAAATGCACCATATTGCCTTCATTTTAGTTTAACATGGATATTTTAATTTAATAAAAGCTTCTTTTACTCTGCAAATAAATCCATTTGATTGTTTCTAATGAATCTTTTGTTCATTTTATAAATGATTCTAATTTTACTTCCTTTCCATTTTTCGTATTTTTATTGCTTTTCCAGCCAATTTTATCTTTTTTTCTTTTTCTTTTCCATCTCAACAGATTGTTATCAAATCAAATTCTCAGACTTGCCAGGTACCAAGCGAACCAACAAAAAGTAAATTTTTTCTTTATTATATTTTCTTTTTTCCCTTTACTTTGAATTTCAGTTTCTTATACTCTTTGCTGAGGAGAAAATAACAATAAAATATATACATAATTATTATTGTAAATGAAAATTAATATAAAATCTTATGCAGTGCTAAATTAGTCAAACAAAGTTTATTTTAAACTGAGAAATTTAAATCCTGAATATTTTCCAAATTGTTACAATTCCCTTTCTTTTATCCGCTTCAACAATTTCGAAATCTTGATTCCGAAACCAATTACAATTTATGAAGACCTAATTAAAAAATGCTTAATTTTTCATTGATTAGAGAAATAAATATTCTTTTCATTTTGCCTTTGGTTTGCCAGTGCACTTTCTAACCTTTTGAGATGAAATTATTCTACAAATTATTCAAACTGGTATCCTTACTATTATGGTTTTAATTAATCTTATTTAATTGATGCATTCTCTGGCCTTCAGTTTTATTTTGTTTCTATAATTGTTTTTTTCCTTTTTAAACTTTCTTCCTCTCCCCTCTAGGGTAGTGTTTTCTATTAAACCTGTTTAGATTTCAGTATGGTACTCCCTAACATACAAAGTTGGTTGTCCCTAATAAATGATGCGTGCTTATTAAGGAACGAGTAAAAGTTTAAAAAAAAGAGTAATTAAAAGTAAAACTGAGGAAGATGAGAATTCCCTTTGCCAAACATAGTGATCAAAACAACAAAGATGAGGATACCAGTTCAAAGTCATCCTAATTATCACTTTAGCCATTACTTGCTGAGAATAAAACAAACTGAAAAGTTTGGACAATATTTTTCATTTTATGATATCTGAAACTCAAAAGTAACGAATGATCTACGTCTGACGTTTCTTGTATGTTTTTATTCATTGACCATTTGTTTTCTTTAGCAACTTCATCCTATGACATCTTAAGTGCGTGTAAAGATATTTCGACTCCACAAAATCCTTACGGCAATCCAAAATCGGGAACGAGTGCTAGTAGCAGAAAATGTTCCAGTAAGTTGAAACAACAAATGTTTGTCTTTTGTAGTTTTAGGTATTTGTGTGACTGTCTTAGACATTTTCAATTTTTCTTTTATCTCTTGAAGAGCAAAAATACTGATACAAAATTAGTTCTTCGTTTTATTCTTAATTGCAAACTCGTTTGCTAATGGGAAAGAAAAAGGAAAAACTTTTTCTTGATCAGCAAACACGAAATTATTATTATTCCACAAATGATTTGGTCACTTATCCTCATCTTTGTTGTATTTTTATCCCAATGTTTTAGCCAGTGGGTTTTCTAACTTTCCTCATTGATGCAGTTCATTCATTACAGGATTTATTTTTTTTTTTTTTGTTAGATCATATAATTGTGTAATCCAGCTGCATATATTGAGATGATCAACACGAGTTTTATTTTTTTCACATGTACAAATTTTTTAATAATTTCAATTACATTTAAAAAACGTGATGTTGAATTCTATTTGACATTCGCTTATGTCAGTGTTTATATGAAGGAAATGGGCAAGAAGGCACCATACTTGCCCCATGAGTTGAGGAGGAAGCAACTCTATAACAATATCAACTTAATCCTTTTTCATTATTTCTTAATTTTCCTCTCATCAATTCTTGGAAGAAATCTTCAGTCAAATCTAATCACGGTTTTAAAGAAGCTTTCCTTTCAAACCTTCCAATTAAAAGTTGAAAAGTTTATGATTAAGGCATATTTCTCTTAAAGCTTAATAAAACTAAATTGTCCAATTTTAGGGTTTCATACCTTAGCGAATTAAAATGTTTGACATATTTCTACTCTGGAAAAAAAAAAACAATGTTTTTTCTTTTTCTTTTTTTTATATGAGAATATAAAAATAACACAACTATAAAATAAGTTAAAAAAAGAAATGTAAAAACAGTAAATAAGAAAAATAAGACATTTAAATCTGGCTCAGCACTTTGGCCTAGAATTAAAGAGTATCTTCTCAACCCTCTGCTTATAATGAGTGTAGTATCTGTGCACTCTGCTTGATATCAAAGTGTCCCTGACTAGCGCTCTGCCTAGCATCACAGTGTACTTACCCACTACAGCAGCATCTTCCTTATTGCAATAAAGAAAGAAGCTTAGTAGATTTGCTTGCCAGCATTGACCAGATGTGGGGACTGGGTAGTTTTTGTTCTTGACTAGCATGTACAGCACTTCGCATCAGACCCACTTTGTGTCACATCTAGTAATAACCCGAGGATTGCTGGCACTCCAGGCAAGCTGAACTTTGGCGCTCTTACAAGTATAATTTTAATAAAATTTTCACAAAAATAAAAACTGAAAATTTAGAATGAGTTTATTACAATATACACATTAATCCATGCTAAAGAAAACATTCATTATCCTAACTAAAACATTTTCTCCTCACCTTTAGATCTGCAAATTTTTTTTTCACCGATCTTCTTTACAAGATCAGTTTTTATTGATAAAATAACCAAAGAATTTCATCTATCTTGACTGCAAGTATGTTTATATAAACTTTTGTTTTGGAAGAACCCAAGCATATGACATGACATCATGTTGGAGCCCTTCACCTTGATAGTGCCTTTGGTAACTGCTTAAGTTGTTAATACTTTAAGCCGGGCCTGGTTACATCCTACCCCAATATGAGAGAGTAGCTAAGTCGGAGATCAAAGTGTTTAGTACCTTCTGTTCTATTCTAAAAGATTCCAGTGCATAACATTGATACTGTGTTTGCTTGAAGGCAGTTCATAGCGTGTGATAAGGCGAGTCTGGACCCATGGATTCTGACCCTGCTACAGCATTTCTACCAATGAGTTTTAACCCTAGCCCAATTAGTCTGTACTCACATATACTTAAACAAATGACATAGAAAACTTTCTCTTACATCTAGTGGTTGATTTTTTTTTTTTTTTTTGTATGGTTTATCAATTTTTTTTTATCATAAGAACAACTTTTTTTGTGAGTGTATATTGCAATAACTGTTTTTTTTTCAGTTCCTACAATTTAACCCATAGCTTGGTGAGATGGATTCTCAATGTTTTTTTATGAATACTCTGACACCTATGTAATAGTTTTTGCAAAAAAGTTGCTTTTTTTTTTCTTTTTCTTACTAGTGGATGAGAATGTAGTACCTGTGCATGTTGTGAAAAGTATTACATCCAAATAAATGGTCCTTATTTATGAACAAGAATTTTTGCAGATCTTTTTTTGTAGGTACCTCCACATATTTACTAAAAAATGACCATACCATGATGAAAAATGTACCAAAGTTAATGAAAACAATTTTATCATCAAATTTTTTGTTATTAAGAGGAAAGACCAAAGGATTTTTTTATTATTAAATTGTATTTTTTATGCTTTTTAATGTTCAACATATTTGGTTAAAAATATTGTTTTTCTTGCATCAGTGGGTGGACCAAAGATTAGTATAGGAAATTTTTGCATCTTTTTGTAGTGAAAAATACATTGATTTGGAAATTATTGCAAAAATCAAATAATTGTCAGTTTTTTAATGAAACTTTCATGAGTTACTCACAAATGAATTAAATTATATTTTTTGCATGTGTTACCCACCACTTTTGTGGAGCTTTATGTTTATATTACTTAAAAGCAAAACTCTTTGGAGAATTTAAATCATAAATTGCTTTCTGCAAAACAGGACTAGCAGTCCAGTTACTGAAATAAAATGCAATAAAACAGACATCATTTAATTAGAAAAAGCTTTTAATTTTTTTATAAATAAGATATATTATGGACATTATTGTCTTAAGAAACAAATTTTTTTTCAATAAATAAGGAATATTTACAAGAATTATTTTTTTAAAATTTTAATTATAATAATTTATAAAGTTTTAAACATTTTAAAATTCTGTGCAAGGGTTAGGTGATATTGTTATTAAGAAAAATTATATTTACTAATCATAAATGGAAAAGCTTAGTACAATTCAACAACAATAATATTTTTAAAAGAATTTTTTTCTGTTTATAAACATGTCAATTTTTGTAAATACTGACATCCATACACAACATTATCAGAAAATAAGAACAATAAATATAATAGCTCTAAAGCCAAATTACCTAAAATTCAAAACATTAACTTATGGACAATATTTTCCTAAATTTTTAAGATTACTGGATACTTAAAAATTATATAAAAAAGATGTTCACGTTATATTCCTCAAGTAATTTGTTACAGTTATGTAAATACATGTAAAAAAAAAAATTAAGTTAAAATTGTCTGTCAGTCAAGCTGTTAGCACTTTAAATAGATGCTTGCTGCCATGTCATTTCTGCAATATTTTGAATTTAAAGTAATATTTATCTCTATTTCTGAGATGAGGTATTATAATTATTTACACTATTTACATTGTTCAGACTGTTGCTATATTCATGTTTCAGCCATTGTACACTCCAACCTTCTTCAGGTGATTGAAATTTCAAATTAAACCAAGGTAGATTGTTCTAGTTCCACAAGCCATGCCTCTTCCATTTAACTCAAATCTTGAAGGTTTTGTTAATCTCTGTTGTAGCCAGGTATTGAACTCACAACTTTGGATCAAGTCAATGGATTTAACCATGTGTCCTTGAGGAAATCAGTGAAAATATTTTAAACTTATAAACTTACAATATTTCAGTAACCTGTTTTTTTTGTTTTTTTTAATCGGAGTTCATATAACAATTTTGTTGTTGTTTTTCTCTAGCACTCCATATTACTGGTTCCAATATTGTCTTCATTTCTATGCTTGGCTGACTCAGGTGATTTTTGTTGCCTAGCATATGTGCTGGTTCTTTAAGTTTTCATATTTTTTAGTGGTGTTCCCTGTCTATTATTTCAACTTCATCCCACAGGGGGCAGTGATTCCCCTTTTCCATCTGTGCCTGATTTTTCTATTTCCTTCCCACATGTTATGGCTTTACAATGATCTTGCAATCTTATCTGAAAGCAGTGGCTCGTTTCTGCTTTATATTTCTTACCATGGCTGCACGCAGTCATTAATCACGTTCTCCTCTATAGAAGCTCTTACTTGAAAAAGGTGTCTGCAAAGTGTTGATCCACTTTTGAAGGTCGTCCTGATGTCATATGGACCACAGATCTTTTGTATTAAGTAATATTTGTTTCAAATCAGATTAATTAAAATTTAAATAAGCTAATATTCCTCAAATAAAGTTTCAGAAAAATATGTTATTTTTTAAAGATATTTTAATAAAGAAATTGTGTTGTGATGACATGGTTTAAAAATGGCACTAAAATCATTAATTTCAGATTTCAAAGCACAAACTTTTTTTCAGTCAATTTAAATTAGTTTTGCAATGCAATAAAGTATTTTATTTATTCTTATTGGAATTGTTTCTGTGGAGGTACCTATGTTTTACGGCTTTGAAGAATTTTTAATCTTTTCTTTTTTTACTGTTCAAAGGGTCAAATGTTTCAAAAAAATATAAAATAAAATGAGGTGTTGCCACAATAACTGGTTTACTCACTAGTATTAATAATTTAACTAAAGTCATAGCACAGGCATTTTAAACAGAAAACAGACACAAAAAAAGAAACTCAATCTAATACACAAATTTAGTGTTATTTATTTTTTTAATTATTTTAACAAACGCATTCTCACCGAAAAAGAAATCAATTATCAAATTAATTGCCAGAAAGAAATTAAAACTTCACTGTTTCTTTCGTTGAAGTTCATTTCTTTCTTTTTGTTTATTTGGCTGATAAGGAAAATAGCAACGTAATCCAAATTCCATGTGCTTTTCTGGTTTTGGGAAAGCTAAAATGAAAAAAAATTAGGAATGATAATACCATAAATAATATTCATTTTTTTTTTATGTTTCATGTTTTGCAATGTGTCCTCTTTGATTGCCTTGCATTCACTTACATGCAAATACTCTTGGGAAAGGTATTAATCTGACTCTTCCCTTCAGTTATGGGTTAAATAACAGGACAGATTGGGTTCTATAGACTAAGTTGGCAACCAGTCTATCGCAGAAAGTAATGGCAACCTACTGCCCAGTCAGTCATGTCTCTTTCAAGACATGATCGCCCAAATGTGCATCACATATGGCACTTGACTGACTGTCCTGTTTGGCCCGTACTTCAAAAATTTAAAATCTATTTATTTTTTATTTGAGCCGTATGTATTTCCTGAAATTATTTTATTTTTTTGTTATTATTTTCCATACTTGTAACATAGTCAAAATTGTTAATTTAAAAAGAAATTAATTTTTGATGACTTTTTTTTTCCCCTGGCTGAGTTGATATGAATGTTATTTTTTTTAATAATGAATGTCAATCAGATGATAGTGAGAGAAAAAAATAAACTGACATTAAAAGTGATTAATGAGGAAAATAACTCTGGTATATTTTCAAATTAGAAATTAGATTCCCTAGTCAAAATTCGTAAAAAAAAAAAACGAAACAAAGTATTTTTCAATGATCTAAACTCTGCTCCACCCACCCACACTTATATACGAAGTAAAGATGGCGGCTTGTGGGAATTCACTTGCCAGAATATAAATTAATTTATAAGAAAAATAGAAATAAAAATGAAGATAATCCTCTGAAGAGCTTCAAGTGGCCTAACAGCTCAGAAAATGGAATTTTTTCATCTTGCTATTGATAAAATAGAAGACTGGACTTGCTAGCCTTACTAGGTAACAAATCTAGCAGGACAACTATGAGGTATAGTTGAATATCATCTTTAACTGACATATGAGCTTCTATGAGGAAAATGATGCAAATATGTATCCGTTTCCAAAACCTACAGTTGACAGGTCTACGTTCAAAGCTTTGGTCACTCTAGAAAACGAAAAGTAGACTGAATAAATTTCCCAAATAAAAACAATAGTGAAGAATTACTTCACAACAAATCATAGTAAAATGGACAAAAAAAATCTTTATAATAAAAGTAGAAATAATTGAATTTGATGAATGTTATTCTTATCTACTCCTATGCAGCATAATGTGATGCAATTTGCATGTTTATTTATAAAAATTGGTTGATTGGCTCAGGAATTCATGATATGCATCTGTAACTTATTTTCTTCCTAGCACCTGAAATCCAGCGTAGACCTCCTCCGCCTTTACCACAACGCCTTCAATTAGGGGAAGGTAAGCCCTGCAATTGTAGCATGAGACAATATTTTTCACTTTGTGTATAGCACTTCCCCATTATATAGCAATGTCTTTCAATTTAAATGTGCATGGTAGAAATGTTAGTGTGTGATGATTTTGTGTTTGTTTTTTTAATTCTGTTTTTACTTCAAAATCCTTTAACCCTCTAGGGCCATTCGTATCATATTTGATACAGTATGAAAACAAGCCTTGAAAGAAATATTTTCCTGAAATATTTTTTAAGAGAAATATTTTATAAATTTCAAATGAAAGCAGTACTGACTGCTCAGTCAATGAATACCAAATGTTTCCTTATAGGGAAATACCAAATGTTTCCTTATAGGGAAATACTGTATCAAATATGATACGAATGGCCCTAGAGGGTTAATAACAGTTATCTTCTTCTCAAAGCCTTTTAACGCTTTCAATCAATCCAGTACTAATGCTTCCCTGTTTTAGCCAAGTTAAAAAAAAAAAAATGCCCATTTCTGGGATTGAAGAAATAGCTCAGATTTTTTTTTTCATTTCTTGAAGCATGTCACACATACAGGGCCAAAAGATATAACAAGCATGCAAACACTTCTATTTTTTTTTTTTGTATATACTATCATAGTATCTGTAAAAAATAAAGGCATATTTTTCTTATAGATCAGCACTTTTCCCTAAGACCAAGGCATTTATGTGCTTTACTTCAGTGGAATATGTGTTCACTCTGTGAAAAGTGTGCTATATATATATATATATATATATATATATATATATATATATTATAAATTATATTTTAGAACATGTACATAATTTTTCTATATATATATATATCCATGACAACGATACATTTGTTTTGACATTGAAACTTCAATGTCTCATCAGACAGTGTGAAAAGTTATAATAAATATTCACAGCTCTATATATTATATATCGAGCACTGTTTTAAATTAATGTTTTGGACGTTGTAAGAATTATTTCTTCGTTCTGTATTCACTCATATATATATATATATATATATATATATATATATATACATATAATAACAAACTCAGAAAAATTTGGTGGGGATTATCCTTTCCATTTTTATAATTAATATAAAATATTAAATAAATAAAAATAGAGAGCTCCATGGATATTATCCAAAGCAATATGATATATAGAGAAAACACAACACATAATTAAACAGTTATAAATCCTGAATTTATTCTGACAGTTGTAAAAATACTGTCTGCTTCATCAGACCAAAAAAATCTAATCAAAACTTGTATTTTTACAACTGTCTAAATAAATTCTGAATTTATAACCATTTAATTATGTGTTGAAGTTTCTTCTGTGTGTGTGTGTATATATATATATATATATATATATATAAGAAAGTGAAAAAACAGGTAGATTAAAAAATTACTGTTCATTGCATTTACTTTTATAAAAAAGTGCTCACTAATAAGTAGATCTTAATATTGTAATGTTATTACAATAGTTTATAAAAGCATTTTATCACTACACAAAAAAGTTAATGTTTCAGAACATTGTTGTTCTTCTTTTGGTAATTGAGTAATCCAGATACACCCATAATTCATATTGTCCAACTTCTTCCAACCACCCCTTCTTAACTTGCTAAATAACCATGAATTCATTTTATATTTTCCAAAATCAATTATTTTCACCATTTGTTTTAAAATATCAACTGAAGAACAACAATGTTCTTAAACATGAAATTGTTTGTGTAGTGATAAAATACTTATATAAACCATTGGAATAACAAGATTACAATATATAAAACAAAAATAGGGGTTGTTAGTATAAAAGAGAAAAGTGTGAGAAGCCGTGAATGTTTTGTTTAAAGTGGAGATTTATTGTTGTTGTTACTATTAATATTACTTGCTTTTTGTATAATATATTAAGTGTCCATAATGCTATTTGTGTTGTTACATGTGTTTCAAGTCCAAAGTTGACTTTATTTAGGCAAATAAACTTGTGACTTTACATATCGAGATCCATTTGTTTTTTAATGGTCAAAATATCATGCATATATAGAGATAAGTGGTTGGTTAGCAGGTCAGAAAGTTTATATGCATGCTTTTTTGTTTGTTGTTTTTTTTTTTCACTTTTGCACATTAATTCTCTTTCACTTTGTCACACTAGCATATCTAGAAGAAAACCTATACAACCAAAGAGGACACAAATATGGGAAGATAAAAAAACAGATTTCATTAAATCATGGAAAAGATATCTAGATGATTGTTTTATCTTTTAAAGATCAACTTGGGGAGACATAAATAAACTACACAACTGACTCCAAAATTTGCATCCGAAAGTTAAGTTCACACTAGAATATCGCTATAATGAATTGCCATTCCTAGACATACTCATAAAAAACAAAAACAATTACATCATCACAGACATTTACCATGAATCCACAGACCCCAACAATACCTCAATTTTAAGAGTCACAACTCTAAAAGTCCATTCCCTATACCCTAGCACGACGAATTTGCACAATAATAGCTGACAAACCCCTTCGTAAAATACGTCTAGAGGAACTATGAAAAAACACTACAAATAAAAGGATACCCCACTCCACTAATAAACAAGGGTTTCCAACTGGCAGAAGAAATACCATTAGAATCTCTCCAGAATATAAAAAAAAATGAAAAAAAACATTAAGATTAAGAAGAAGAAAACATTCTTGCATATGTTTCCACACACAAAAATAGCAACCCAGAATTATTTACAAAGATAAAGACACATAAAATTACTCAACAAAAATGATAAAATATAGGAATCAACACAAGGCCTGAATAAAAGTGTAGCCATGTACAGAAGTAACATTAAACTAACCAATAATAGGAAATTGTATGTTTCCCAATATTTGCACAAATGTAGTGGAGCTAAATTCAGAGTAATGTCCATCTACCAAAATGCAGATTATGACATGCTCATGAGACAGGAAGAAATATTTATAAAACAATACAAGCCTTTTCTCAACAAAACAGCATGAAAACCTAAGACACACTAAATTCAAACACACTAAAAAAAAAATTTTTTTATTTTTTTTGCAAATCATTGCAAAAAATAGTATTCAAAAAACAACAAAAAGAACTAGATGATTCGTAGAATTTAATTAAAATCACTGAAAACAATTTTAAAGATGAAATCAAATTTTGCATGTCAGTGTAAAAAAATTTTTTGGCCAATGAAAGGTGACTGACTTTCAAAACAAGAGATTTAATGTGTGAGTGTGAAAAAAAAAAAAAAACAACCAACAAACACGCATGCATATGAACTCTCTGATATGCTCATCACTTATCTTTGGCCATCAGAAAAAAAAAAAGCAAATCTCTATATGTAACGTCACAAGTTTATTCACCTGAATAGAGTCAACTTTGTACTTGAAGCATGTGTAGCAACACAAATAACATTATGAACACGATATATCATACGAAAAGCAAGTAATATTAATAATAATAACAATAAATTTACACTTTAAACAAAACGTTCATGGCTTGTTGCACTTTTTTTTTCTTTCTTTATTTTATATCTTTAATAAATTAAAAAAGATAAACAATAAGTATGTTCTGAAAATCTGCAAGAATGTAAGCAAAAACTGACTCATTCCAGTTCAGAATATTTAAATAATATTCAATAGATTGGTTAAAAGCAGAGCGTTTTGGGATTTTTTTTTCTTTTGAAGAGAGTGATTCTTTTATTTCTTTCTCTTCTGCTTTAAAATAATTTTTCTTGGAAAAAGTATCTGATATTCTGAAAAATAGAGTAAAAAAGTTTCATCGAATTCCTAGACATTAAAATTCAACAATTTACAAGAAAAGAAATCAAAATAAATGATTTTAAAGAAGACAAAATGATAAACCTAACTGATCCATGAGAAAATCCTCCCAGTGCTGATGTCTGCAATGATCAACAATTTGTTTCTATTTATATTTTGTTTTGTTTTTGTATTTATTATAGGAAGTGGCATTCATTTTCTCCATTTTTTTTTTTTTTTTTTAAATAATTAATTTAATCATTCTTTTAATTTGTCAGCTATGGAGTTCCTAGAAACCCAAATATAGCCATTTTTCTTAATCGAAATAATCCAACAAATTCAACATTTTCTGAAATCTTTTAATCTCTATAGACTAATGCATAAATTATGCAAATTTCTATCACTTAAACTCATTAAATGTTCAAAATGGCTACCATATGACTTTGAAAACCAGAATTACCAAATCTGGAACCCTTGCTTCTTTTTAAGCTTTATGTTATTGTGAAGAATTACCTCAAGCTAAACACACATGATGCTTTGTGTGCTCCAGATGTAGGTGGCCATTTGCAATGCAAAAAAGTATGTACAGTTATATTGCACCTTACATTGGTAATTTGTTCCAAGAGAGGCAACTTGGGTCAAAAAAACTATCATAGTATCTGCAAAAAGATTTGCATCGAATTTACTTGTCTTTGAATTTAACTGTTACTAGGCTAAACCATAAATAACCATTCCCAGTTCTGTATTTTATTTTTAAATGTATTTTTAATAATATATAGTCAATAATAATCTATTTTAATCTTACAAAAAATTAAATTTTAGTTTTTAATATTGTACAGAAAAAAAGTAATTTAAATTTACGAATACATGTATGTAGATACTTGTAAATGTAGATCTTTACAATTTGGCTATCTTTACAGTACATTGCAGACTCTTTATTTATGAATGTGGTTTGCTCGAAGACATTATAAAATAAGGACCACTAAATAAGATGACAACACGGAGTCACAGATGTTTTCATATTTCGTTGTCTTGGATTTATGATGATTGTATTAACGTTTACTGTAAATGTACATATTTTAATATGATTTTACGTACTGTTGTTCTTATTTATTGCACAGTAACATGATTTTATGGGCTTTTAATGCTTTTCTAATGATATTACAACTGCAATATTGTGGCAAACAGATGTAAAGTCGAATAAAAGGACTTAAACTTGATTTTTCTTTTCCGTATAATAGAGAACGACTTGAAATGATGCAACCTGAGGTATACCTAAGTGTAATCCTTGTAATACTATCAGCTGATAAATATTCATGATATCAGCTTGTATTTATAAATTCACTTGAAGTGGTAAGCAATTGGCTTTCAAATTGGCATTGGCTACACTTTATGATGGACTTTGGATTTCATACTTTACTGCATTGGAAACTCTACTTTAAAATTTCTACTTGGGTTTGTATCTCAAAATCAGTTGACTCACATGAATAGTTATTTCTGAGGTTTTAAGAAAGCTCCAAGTTACACAAATGAATTTCCAGTGATCCAGTGATTGAAGGCATAAAAAAAAAACATTAGCATTAAGACTTCAGATTGAATCCTTATTTTTTTTAGTTAACAATTTCTTTTTCTGTAATACATTGATTACATTTCTGTTTTGATTTCTAACAGAACATCTCAACATTGTCCTGTTACTGAAAATGCCATATGTAAATGTGTTCTTTACTTTTTTGCATAAAAAATCAGAATATTTAAATCATTTGACTTGGGCTTATTTTTGCCTTTTTCAATAATTAAATTTTTTTAGGTAAAATTTTGATGTTTATATTTTCTGTTGATTTTTGTTCCCTGCTTTTAGTTTTGCTTTTCCTAAAAACGTAATTTGAAATAATAAAAAAAAAAAAGTGAACGGATGTTTTACTCGTTTCAACCCAGAAATTCTTCTTCAGCAGAAAAGAAAGAAAAAAATAGTATTTTTATATATGACGCAAGTTTAATGACTGGAATTTGAACCTCATTCATTCAAGCTTTTCAGGGGCACCTCAAATTGGATAATGGTTAGCAAGCTTGTCTCGGTAGAACTTGTTATAACTGCATAGTCAGTTTGATCCTCACTGGGTACTCCATACTTTTGACCTTGTGCCACTAGCACAAAATCATTGATCATATTGTGAAACTACTTACAAAAAATGTTTTGGCAAAATTTCGTATTTTTGAAATTATAAAACATCTCAGTTAAAAAGAAAACAATAAAAATATTTGTTGTTATTATCATTGATATAATTATTATTGTTATTAATATTGTCACATACCCGTATCGACAATGCCCATTAAGATGTTCATGTACCACTTCGGATATATTACATTTTCACATCTATGGATATATGCTGATCATCTATCTCAGTTCGTGACAAATGGACAGTTAATTGATGAAGAAAATAAAGTAAGATTGCTATTCGATTGAATAATTGAATGGCAGTCCTTTCCCCAGGTTTATTTTATTTCAACACAGGCGCTGACAACAAATCAAGGATGAATGTTGAAACAGTGTAATTTTGATCAAAAGTTTTAATGCAAGATCAAAAGAATAAAAAAAAAAAGAAACCTTAAAGCATTAGAATGTCCAAAGATCTTAACCTCAAAATTACTTTTTGGATACCCAGTGTGGTCGAAATATGGAATTACAATATAATATAGAAAACATGAACAATATACAGGTGATCGTGAATGCAATATCAACATACAATTAGATAGGGGAAATTATTAATTTGAAAGCCTGTGGTATGGTGTGTGTAAGAACATAGTATTTTTTTATGCAAGCATGCATATTCTAATGCGAGTCTAATAACTTAACTTATCTTTATGACAGTTTCTTCTTTCTTTCTTTAACCGTCTCTTCTTTCTTTCTTTCTTTACACACTTGAAATTTAAATAGTTCTGTTTTCACTATCTTTAACAACGTAGCTTCCTTTCAGCAGACAGGTTCTGTTATCTGGTGATTTTTCTGCGTTGCTTTCTTTCTTTACTTCCCCTTCTTCTATTTGGTAAGTTGGTTGTTTTAACTTTCTTGTCTTTACTTCAAATAAACTGAAATCAGCGTACAAATTACAACAGCTTCGTGGATATATTTTCTTTTGACAATTATATGTCAGCCTACAGATATTAATATAACTTTGTTTCGTCTTTGTTGTAGCATTTCTTTCTTTCCCGATACACAGCATAATTCCGTTTTCTTCCTTCTTTTAACAAATAAGACTTTATACCGTCAGTCTTTTTTTTTTACTTATCCGGAGCTAATTCACGCGATCATTTCCAAATGCGTCTCCCTTCCTTCATTGTTAGCAGAGTCTAGCAAACAGTTCTTGCTTCGTTGAGACTCAACAAGTAAATGATTAACTTCTTCCTTTAATTTTCTCACTGTGACTTCTTTTGGCGCGAATTTTAACTTCTGCTGCTTCCTGATGTCTGGTTTATTTCCTGTCTGGCTTTTATCTAGGTCGCCTATCCTTGACCTGCTATTCCAACACTAGCACTGGTCATTCACAGGATCGACCTCTTGTTACTAAGCAAAGTCCACCCTCGTATGCATAGGGTGTGTGTGTGTGTATGTGTGTTGTTATCTATATTGTAGAAGACAATGTGTCCTTTACTAATTTATATTTACAAGTCGACTCCGTGTAACTTTTTTTTTTTTTTTTTTTTTTTTTTTTTTTTTTAATCATCTCACCCCAAGCAAGGCATTCCACTGCCACTATTGCGCATGGGGCTACATAGGGGAAGGTAAAGAGAAGGAGTGGATAGACATAGGGAATGTCAGGAGAAAGGTGATAGATGAGTAAGGATAGCAAGGATAAGTGTCGGGCAGATGGGAAGAGTGTTTGATAGAATGGGAGCAGGTTAGTGTGTTAGGAGGTGTCTATTGACCTTACATTTAAACTCCTGGAGATTGTAGCCGTCGGGGAAGCAATCGTTTGGAAGAGAATTCCACAGTTGGGAAGTGCGAGGAAAGAAACTGTTGGAGTAGAAGTTACGGCTGCATTTTATCGATTTCACTGTAAAAGGGTGGGATCTAGTTGCTAATCTAGTATCTCGTGCAAATTCGTATTTAGGGGGCACCAGTGATCTAAGTTCATCGGAGCAGAAGCCGTGAAAGTATTTATAGAAGAGACACAGCGAAGCCACGTCTCGCCGGTGGGAGAGAGACTGCAGGCGGTCTGCCAAGTCGGTATCTATCACATTACAGACCCTCCTCTGAACCTTATCGAGAAGCCCGAGGAGAACAGCAGGGGCACCCGACCAGATATGGCAGCAGTATTCAATGCACGGGCGGATGGTAGATTTGTAAATGTGCAGGATAGATTTAGACGGAAAAAACTTCCGGGCCCTACACAGAGAACCGACTTTCATAGCAGCGGATTTAGCAATGGATTCGATATAGTCATTCCATTTGAGGTCCGCTGAAAGTGTGAGACCAAGGAGGCGTAGTGTTTTACTCTCTGGGAGGCAAGCCTGGTCCATGCTAATGGGAGGTAGGTGAGATTGTCGATGATGGTTAATTGAGAGTAGCTTCGTTTTAGAAGCATTAAAATTTACTAGCCATTTCTTACCCCAGTCCAATATGGATTGGAGGTCTTTTTCAATCTCGGCTGCAAGTTTAGCTTTGACGCCTACACCAGATTTTTGTTGGAGGCGAGAGTAAACTGTGGTGTCATCGGCGTACAAACCTATTTGGGTTCTTATGGAATCAGGGAGATCATTAATATATATCAGGAAGAGTGTAGGACCTAAGATGGAGCCTTGGGGGACACCTGCGTTTGTATGGTAGTTCTGAGAGGCATGTCCGTTTAATACCACTTTCATTGTGCGGTTAGAGAGGAATGACTGGATTAGTTCAAACAAATGTCCAGTTATACCATAGCTCCGCAGTTTACATAGAAGGCCAGCATGCCAAACTCTGTCGAACGCCTTAGATATATCCAATGCAACGGTTCGAGCTTCGCCATTCCTGTCGAGTGCCTGGTATATGTACTCGGTGATGGTCGTTAGCATATCAGCAGTAGACCTGGTGAAGCGGAAACCATATTGCTTGTCCGAGAGGAGCCTGTGTGCTGTGAGATGCTGAACCACCTCGGCGTTGATAATGGCTTCGAACACTTTGCCAAAGATCGGAAGAAGGCTGATAGGGCGGTAATTTGCAGGGTCAGAGGGTTCTCCAGTGTTTTTAAATATGGGAACTATAGAGGAAGATTTCCAACAGGCAGGAAAGCAGGAAGCAGATAGGCAGAGGTTGTAGAGCTTAGAAAGGATAGAGGAGAGTTCAGGGGCACATTTCTTTAAGACTATGGTTGGGATTCCGTCACCACCGCTCGCTTTGTGAGGGTCAAGTTTTAAGATTATCTTAGAGACAAGCGAAGGTGTAATGTGGACATCATTCAGTTGTGCCTCGGTTCTAGGTGAGAAATCGGGTGTAAAGACTCCAGACGAGTCCAGACTCGAATTGTTCGAGAATCTGCGGGCAAAACATTCAGCCTTATCTGCTGGGGAGGTGAGGACCTCAAATTTATTGATTAGCGGGGGTATTGTGGACTTGCTCTTGTTAAGTACTCTTTTACAGAGTCGCCAGTAGTCTTTAGAGCCGAATTTAGAGCATGCTATGCGTTGCTTCATTCTGGCAGCAAACAACATCTTAGCTTCGTTAAGTACCCTTTTACACTTATTACGAGCTGAAGTGAAAAGGCGCCTGTTTTCTTCCGACGCATAGTTACGATAAAGTCGGAAGAAATGATTCCGGTGGGCAATGGCAGCCGAACAAGCAGGTGAGAACCATGGAGACGAATGAGATTTAAGCTGGAATTTCCTAGCAGGGATGAAGGCATCAATGCCAGCCTTAACCCAGGAGGAGACCTCGGATGCACATTCTTCGATGGGAAGACTAAAGACGTTGTTCCAAGGGATGTCACAGAGGAAGTCTCGGAACGAATCCCAGTCTGCTCTTTGATAGCAGTATGATATTCTACTTGTCTGTGTTTCATGGGTCGGGCGGGAGTGGAGTGAAATATTGACGGACACTACAGTGTGGTCAGAGTTTCCAAGAGGGCAGAGTTGTCTGGTAGTGCAAGAGTCTGGGATGGAAGTGAAGCAGAGGTCTAGAAGTGAGTTGCTTCCGTTAGGGTTGTCGGATAAACGCGTGGGGAAGTCCACTACTTGCGTAAGGGATTGGGTGATTGAAAAGTTCATGGTGTGGACACCAGCAGGGTCAGTGACAGCGTTCTTCAGCCACTTGGTGTGGTGGGCGTTAAAGTCACCAAACACGAATACATGGGCAGAGGGATGGGTAGAAATGGCTTTGTCAATATTGTCAGAAATGATGTCAAGTAACGAACAGTCAGGGGAGGAAGGAGAGCGGTACAGAAAGAAGAGATAGCTAATCGAGCTGAGAAGTGAGAGGCGGAAGCACATGAAAGAATGATCTAGGGATTCAAAAGATGACACCCTAGCTAAAGGAAGGTGTTCGCTGACATAGACACCAAGCCCATGCATATGAACATTGGAGTCCTTCCTGAAGAGGGGAAGGTAGCCAGGAACGCAGAACTCAGATGAGGGGATAGAAGGGTTAAGATTAGTTTCACATAGGGCTAATATATCAGGTGAGTTATTATGGAGGAAAGAATCTACGCTGGGGAAGTTGGTGCGGATGCCGCGAATGTTAGTGAAAGAGATGCAGACAGGTTTGGGCGTTTTCAAATGAGCTGGTTTAGTTTTGTTATTATGTTTGCTTTTTTCCATAGTAATTCAGTGAAGGAGTGGTCTTAGAATAGAATCAGTCGGTCAATCATTTGCAACTTGTGAAGGATGGAGACTGGCGCGGCCTACAACATAATGTGGCCTCGGGGTTGCCCACCAAACGTTCATGCAGGGACGCCCGTCCATGCGCGATATGGCACTACAAGAACCCCGGTATTATTCAACTGTTGATCAGAGCAGCCTCTCAAGACGCTACGCAAGAGTTCGGGCTCCTAACTACCAGTCGGAAGCAGCAACCAGGAAACTGCCAACCCGGTACCCTCAGAATGTAAAGACGTTGCCACCATACTCCGTAACTGCAAAGAGCTTCCAGCTGAACTAACACCAAGACCAGAGAAAGGGGATGAACCGGAAACCCCTTCCTAAACAAGAAACAAGGTGATCACCTCTAAACTCATTCAAAAGAAGGGGGTGGAGTGTGAGACCGGGCGATAGTAGAAACTATCTACTCCAATTAAAAAAAAAAAAAAAAAAAAAAAAAAAAAAAAAAAAAAAAAAGGAAAAAGTGACTGAGGCTTACAAAGTTTTAACTTAGTAAAAGTAACTTGTGACATGAAATAGCACAGGAAATAAGGAAACATGAAAAGGTGAAAGTAACCAGAACAACAATATATTAACAAAGGTTACATAGAATTAAAAGCATGCAAATCAAATAAGGAAAGAAAACTTCTTTCCCTTTGTCTGGAGAGAAATGTAAAATGTTCGGTAGACAGTTATTTTGAATAAAGTTCAGTTTGAATAAAGTACGTACTATTAATGTCTGTTTCCAATTGGAGTTTTTTTAGTGTTGTGTGTGCATGCTGGTGAGAAATAAAAATTTGTGCCACTAATTGCTACCCACAATTAGTGCGCGTGTGTATGTGTGAGCTAGGTAATAGACATGTCTGTTCTTGCCCGAGGCAGAATCCTAACTGGTGTAACACGGGACGTTCCCAACTTTTATTGGCATGCAGGAGCGCGGGAAACTAAGGTTATCACATGAACGCTGAATGACCATGTGTGTTTTTCAAATGTATCCGTAACAATATTAAAAAAAAAAAAATTTTAATGACTTAAGATGTGACGTCTTAATGAAGGCTGTGTTTTTTACCCTTGAGCTTTTATTTCTTTTATAGATTCTAAGACAAAACAATCTGTGAATGGCACATCAAAGCCACCAGTTCCTCCGAAAACTCCAAAAGTAAGAAATTTTTACTTAATATTGATAACAATTAAAAATTAAACCTTTTGAAAAATTGTACCCAACACCCCTCTGTATTTTGAAAGTAAAATATGAGAATCAAATGTGTTGCTTTTAATGTAAGGGTCAAAAGTTTTGACTTCTAGAAGCACAAGATGGTTTGCAGGAAACTATTATCCAAAACACATTTTGTAAAAATCATATTTCTTATTGGCATCTGATTGCCTTTTTGTTGTTGTTGTTGTTGTTAAACTTTCTGTTAATCTTAAGAATTAACGGGTGTTAATATTTGTTTAATTAGTTCATTTCTCACATACAATCCTTTTAATAATTTCCCCTCCACAAACATAGAAAACTTCAAATCTAACAACACACAATCATTATTTTTACTTGTTTATCCAAAATAGTCTTTAACTGTTTCAAACTTAAAATGGGATTATTAAAATATTTCATCTTTATTTTTGTTCTTTTTTACACTTGAACATGTAATTTTTTTTTTTACAATAATATGTTCACCCTGTACAAGGCCTAAGAGCCACTCAAGATAGTCGTTACAATGTAAATGTCACAAGTTATGGGGATATGTGGCAAAGATAAAAATTAATCTTACACTTGAACAGGTTTAGATTGTAATAATTGATGAAACATCCACTTGGGAGTTGTTTTCACAAAATAGCAAGGTGCTAATCAAATAAAAATTCTTCTTACATAATTCTATACACACACATATATATATATATATATATATATATATATATAAGTATGTTGGTGCATGCATATATGTAGATATAAAAAATACACAAATAACAAATAAAACCACAAAAAGTCAAGAAAAAAAATGGCAAGCTAAGGGAACAACTTTAAACAGGCAAACAGAGATAGCAGAAACTGTAAAACCAATTTTTATTGGCTGAAAAACAAAATGAATCAGACCAATAGATTTGTGGATACATTATTAATATTGTTCAGACTGTTATCCCGATCTTTATTGCCATATTCACAACGTTTCAACGATTGTACGCTTCAGGTAATTGGAATTTCGAACTGAACCCTTTGCTTCGATTACTGGGGATATTGTTCTTGTTCCATGAGCCATGCCACTTCTGGATGTCTTAGTTATCTCTTTTTAACTCAGTTCTCTAAGTTATTTGTTCACCACTGCTGTAGCCAGGTATTGAACTCAAAACTCTTTGGGTCAAGTCACTGTATCTAACCAACACTGGGTCATGTGTATTCAAGTACATCAGTGTGTGGACTTTTGGAACTATAGACTTTTTGTGGATTAATTTCAGAAGCTGGAAAGCTGGCTAGGAGATGATTTCCCCTTGCTAAGTTAACTTGGAGAAGGGTGGGGTCTGATATTTTTAGTGGCCTGAAACTGCTAATGACAGCAGTAATAAACATCACTGATGAACCCATTGCACTGCGAGGGTGTTTGGAATATGTGTGAAAATTTTAATTGTTTTCTTTCTCTCTTGCAGACTCCTGTATCTCGAATGGAAGATGAAGCATCATTTTTTGAGCAGCCTAGTGTACAGCCAAGGCCAACTATCCCAATCACCCCAGCACCTCCTTTGCCTCCCCGTAAAGCGTCAGTTTCTCCAACGGTTGCCAAAACAGTGCAGGAATTTCGTCAATTAAATGAGAGTGAAAATGGACCGCCACCACTTCCGAAACGATCAAGTTACAAATAGGATGCAAAGCCGCAGCAATATTTTGCACGAAAAGGTTCTTCACAAAAGGACGGCTACAAAAGGATGTGATTGGTTGCTTTAATACACGCAAAAAGAAAAAAACAAAATTTGATACCAAATTTAACAGAATAGAAAAATCAAAGTAAAAGGTGCTAGATAAACTGACATATATATATGTGTGTGTGTGTGTGTGTAAATCTTCTCAGATAGTCAATCTGCAGAAGAGAGAAAAATAAATAGAGACAAGAGGAAAAGCTGTACTTAGCTGACACGTTTTGTTTTCTCAGGGACTTCATCAGGGTAATTAGGGATAAAGTTCCTCAGAGGACAAAATGCATCAGCTAAGTACAATTTTTCCTCTCATCTCTTTTTATTCATATATAATGCATTCACTTTCAAGTGATGACAGGAATTTCTGTAACAGTTAATGTGTATGCATATATATATATATATATATATATATATATATTCTGCAGATGACAGAAACTTCTACAACAGTTATATTACATAACAAAATTCATATTTTGGTCTTGCTGATGAGATGGGTGGTTACATTTTCTCATCGAAATGGTCATCTGATATAACAAAATTTGAATTTTGATATGTAATAAATAATGGCTCTGTAAATAAATAAAGTTAATTACATTGAGCCCTCTGTCTGGATCAGTCAGATCTAATATTAATAGGATCCCTTGGGATTTGGGATTTACTGGCAAGCCATTTTTTTTTTTTTTTTTTTTTTTTTCAGATTTATGACCTATATATATATATATAGGATAAATGAATGACAAGATAGAAAGACCTATTTGTGAAACATTTTATATAGATAGTGAACTTATTCAAACCAAAGATTCTTATTTGGGCACAGTTGCTTCTTGAAAAAAAAATGCATCACTAAAAATTCTTTCCATCTTGTCAACCTTCTTCCCCCATATATATTCAGACATATGTTAAAATTTTATTATATATATATATATATTAGCATATATGCTTAAATTATATATAAACACTAATTATATATACTCATCTAATATATATATATATATATATATATATATATATGCACACACACACACATAAGATGCGATGAATAAATTGTTGTTTAAATTATGGAACAGGCAAAATAACACTGACATCTCATTAACAGATATATTTATCAAAATTACACAAAAATATCTTGAAATACTAAAGAATAAATTTGTTCAATAAAATTGCCATTGGCTTCAACCACAGTTTGCAAATGACTTCAGTATCTCCTGCAACTCTTCTGGATGGTCTCCTTGTTTAAGTTGGTGAATGCTGCCATAATCATTGCCTTCAGTTCATCTTTGGTGTTACAAGGCATTTTATTTTCACTCAACTCTTCCTCCCACATAAAAATCAAGTGGGTTGCAGTCTGGGGAGTGAGGTAACTAGATGCTACAGGTGAATTGGCTGCAGAAATTATCTGACAGACATGACTGGATTCTCCTGCTTGTGTGGAGTCCTGTTGCCAGACATAGGGTCTTTCAGCAGCCACTCTCTAGACCAGCATTACCTCCTCAAGATACTTGATGTAGGCCTTCATGTTGAATCTGATGCCCCGTGGGAAGATGAATGGTAGCATAATGTCACCATCACTAGTGATCAATCCAAAACACCTTTGTAATCACCATTAGACTCATCAAACTCTTTCCAAATCCTCTGCACTATCCTCAGATTGACACCCAAACACTGAAATGTTCATATTGGAGCTTCCAGCACAAATGCTAAGCAGTACAGGATGCCATTTTGAAACTTCTAGCAGAGTAAATTGCATCATAGTGCTCATTTCTCACAGACGGTGCCCAACTGACCCTACTATACTGTGCAGTTGACAAAATCAAAAGCAATCAACATGCATGTGCAAAATTTAAAATGTAAAATGGTGACAATTTACCCATTGCAAGCTTTGTGTGTGTGCATATATATATATATATATATATATATATATATATAATGGGTTTGAGTGTGTATATATATATATATATATATATATATATATATATGCGTGTATACAAATCAATATATAAATATTAACAGGTGTGAATGGAACAGTGCTCAGTGTTGTATAACAGCAAAATTATATATTAATAAATATACATATTATCCTATGTTTTATGCACAAATGAGTTTCATGCCTTTAAGCACCTGATGATTGCTATAAAATGCATGAAACTCGTTTGTGCATAAAACATAGGATAATATGTATATTTATTAATAAAAATATATATATTATTAATTGGTCTGTGTGTGTGTGTGTGTGTGTATATATATATATATATATATATATATATATATATATATATATATAGATATGAGTTAATAAAGAAATCTATGAAACTGTGTGTGTCAGTTCCCTTCCCTTTTTTATTTTTTTTCCTTCTATAAGTTGTGATATAAACTAAATCAACTGCTGTATTTATCTTACAAGTTTGATGCGCATATACGCACACACACACACACACAAAATGGATGCCTCAACTCACAAGCCTTCATTTCACTGAGCACCTAATTTTTTCATCAGTTTATATTTCGTAATTAAAATTTCTTTATTGAGACCAATCAGAAAATGACATTCCAGTGCCCAGAATGGAGAAAAAGTTCTGTTCTCCGTGTTTCATACATACGCTTATGTTTTTGCCTTTTCTGACTTTTTTTTCTATCCCATTCAATTAACTTTGTTGTACGTTTGTGTGTGGAGACGAGAAAATGATGATTGAGCCTCTCCTTAGTGAGATTAAGATGCTCTACCCTTTTCACTTTCACTCACTGCCCACCCCTAACTGACAAGTGGATAACATTATCATATCCACTTCATTTTATTCCTACCCCAATTTGTTTTCTATGACAGAAATGAAAATTTTTACAAGAATCATCATCATGCAAATCACTTTTCTAAAACAGCAACCGATGCTGATGATCATATTTTATCAAAATATTTTCAAAGAGAAAGAGTTAAGGAGGAAAATCAAGCAACTTCTAGTGCTTTATGGTTTTGAAGTGTCTACAATTTTCTCAGGTTGGTTCATTATGACTGAAGTCTTTTGATGTCAGATTTTCTTCCAAATAAAAAAGTTTCCAGTGATGTGAAAAGACATGTCGTGTGCAGAGGGCTCAATCTGGGTGTTGACAAGATGAGGAATTAAAGCAATGTCAACAGAAATTTGTAAGGCAGGAGATCAACTCCACTATTCATAATAAAAAAAGAACAAAGAAAAAACAAAGAAAAAGAAGCAATGAAATTCGACTCGTAATGTTTTTCATTCTTTTTTTTTGTTCCGTTCAATTTTGATTTGTGTCTTATATTTTGCAAACGTAATATTTTTTTTATAAACACCTCAATTCTAGCCACTTTAGTAATTCACTTAAACTAAAATTCTAATTCATAATCAGTTATCATAAGAATTTCAAGACTCAAAAATTTCAGTTAATACTAATTACTTTCTCTGTCTACTTCAGTATTTCACAACATGTGTGCTAGCACTCCCTTGCGGGCTCTGTTATATTGAAAGGGAGCACTAAAAAATTTTATTTCATGGCTGGATAAGGGTTAACATGCTTGGGGTGAGGGGCATCTATCTTTTTTTTTACTTTTAAATTTTCAAAAATTATTCGATATTGGCTACAAAAAGAAATTTCTGAAAGGTATCAAAAACTGTGGGAAGCTATCAAACTTGTCTTCATTGCTTTTTCTAACTTTCAACATGGCTGAATGTGGTATCAATGCAATTGCACAGCTTTTTATTAAACAAAGAAGCTGCCTGCAAATTACAAAATGAGGTAATCTACAATTACTTTTAAGCAGCATAGAACCTAAAATAATAGCCTTAGCCAGTTAAGCACCTAAGACAACAATCACATTGAAAACATTAAGATATGTTATCAAATAATTTTTGTTTTAGCATTTATAATAGAAATGAAAACAATATTAAAATTATTTTTGCACCAATACCTAAGTGTTATCTTGGTATGAAAGATGAATTCAGTATAATATTCGAAATTTAATTTGACATGGTTGACGAAAAAGGCTTGTGCTCAAAGGGGTGCTGGTTGAAAAGATTGGGAAACGCTGGTCTACTTGATGATTGACAGTAAATCAATTTGAATGCAACTTAAAAATCATGAATGTTTCTATAAAATCTTTTTCAGTTCATTAATAAAATCACTTTTCTTTTTTCTTTTTTTTTAGTGAAGCAACTGTTAATTATCAGAATGGTTTCTTTGTAATTATTTCACCACATTACAAGTGTATATTGCATCTGTAACTGATAGTGACTTGGAATTAGAAATCAGACAGTCAAGTTTAAATTCTAATTGACTTCATTACATTCACTTATGAACAAATATCCTTGAAACAATATGCATCCATCACTTCTCATGCCAACTATGGGTTAAACAGAACAAACCGGGCCTTTAGCCTTGGTTGACAACAATCTAGAAGGAAACTGTAAATTCAAAACCTGAAGAGGACGATTTGAGGGTTTTGTGGCCTGCTATGTACACCTGTTTTCTGTATTCACTTCTTCTGCAAAGTGTAGACGTTTCTGAATGAGCCTTCTGAACTATAATCAAATTATGTGTTGCTTGTCGGAATGGTCAGTTCTAGTAGCTGAAGATGGCAGGAAAGTTCATTACATGAATTAATAAATATAAATATGAAGGTACATAAATAAATAAGTATACATAAGAAAGTATACACGTATAATATTATTATTCAGGTGTTAGTAAAACAGTTCTCATTGTAGTGTTAACAGAGCTATTATATATATATATATATATATATATATATATATAACATAGTACACTTGGTATACAATCCAGGTAAATTCTGATAGAGATGAACTCAAGAGAACTCAATGTTAAATTCATTTATTTAACAGTGATATAATTTATAAAAGAGTTTAAATTATTACCATGAGTAATACATGTTTCACCGTGTCCTGATGTTATTATTGTGGCTCGTCAGGCCCAAATGGTACAACAGTTGGTCTTCAAAATATCCCCCCACAAAAAATTTTTTGCATGCAAGAAAAAGAACAAAAATAATTCCACTCAAATCCATACAAATGACTTGAAGATTTTCAGTTGCATCATTTATTGTTGTTTTTACAGTCATATGAATAATTTAATTATTTGTTATCTGATAGAAATTACAGAACTAGAAGTTGAAATGAAACGAAAAAATTTTGAAAAATAAAATAATCTGCACTGTTCAAACTAGTGAATGAAAATCAGAATTTATCAAGAATTTACTTTTATAATTCAGTAAAATCAAATAATATTGAACGCTTGCTTTTTCAATGAAAAAATTGGCTCTTATCTTCAAAGAACTAATAAAAAATGAATTAGAAAAAGGAATTAATTCTTTAAAATCACTCTCATTGATTTCTCAGAAAACTAGATAATCAACAGCCATAAGTCTGATTTCTAGCCACTGGTATCCAGATTTTTAGGATCACAGATAAAAGATCAGGCAGCTTCCAGTGTTTTTACCCCTTTTTGTTCATTGCTGTGGTAAATCTGTTTTTTTTTTTTGTTGTTTTTTTTAAATATCAACAAAAGTTGAATTCTATGAAAATGCAATCAATGGTAATTTAAAATCACAGAGCATTCTGGGGAAAGACCATTTTCGGCCTTTAATTCCTTCAAGGGCACTAAACATACCCCATTTTACAAAGAATCTTGTTCCATAGTAATTATGGAAACTAAACCAGATTCATTCAATTAATGTTACTAAATTCTGATTATAATCCAACTTACATTTAAATGAGAAGTGGTAGTGATTTGTTTAGTGTATCAAATTTTATCTCTAACAGAATAGACATGACATATCCACAGGTAGAGTAGAGCAGACAATTACAACACAACACATTCTTGAGGAGCTAGATTGATTGAAGGAATTTATAAAATCCAGAACAATATTGTAGGTTCAATCACTCCATTGTTATCTTCAATTTGGGGTCCAGAAATAGTAGCAGGGTTCAACTTTGCTGTCAGTGCATATGACCGTTCATTAAACAGGGGTGGAAAATAAAGCAGGCAAAATGATCTGGCTGACATGACAATGGGTGAAATAAGAAGTAAACAAGAAGACAATTGAGCAGGAGCAAGAAAGGTAATTGAATAAGACACTAAAATAGAAAATATTTCAAAGTAATTTCATTTCTTTTTTTTTCTTTAATCAACTTCATTTTTTAAATCATCAAAATAAAAAGAAAATTAAATTTTTAATAGAACAATTTCTGCATCTTTTCTACCCTCTCTAACACAACAAAAAGTGAAATGCAATACCATTAAAATTCTCTAATGTGAAGAATAAAGTCATTTTCAGTCGAATGAAGCTGTTGGTGTCTTAGTAATAATTTGATAAAAGAATAGAAATTCAGGAAAGATAACTCCATGCTTACTGAATTACAAAATGGATTACTTTTTTCTTTAAAAAAAATGTAGGAATAAGCAGAGAAGCATCCTTCATCTCTACAGTAATATCCATCAGCCATAGTGGCATGCCAATCATGATAATTAAGCTTAATAAGAATAATTATCATTTGCAAATAATCATAGATTCTATAAATAGAAAGCAATTTGACATTGAGCAGAGAAGACAGTATTTAAGTGAATACAGTAGCAAACAATTTATTATATTGATTTGAATTCTGTTAAATTCTTTTAAACTATTGAAAGATCATCTCATTTCAGAATAAAATATAACTAATTTTTGAGAAGTGATAAAATATGGTTGTGGATGCAGCTATTAATTGTGATGGGAAGAGATTGAAAATGTTAAAAATAAATGAATTCAACACATAAAGCATTCTTTTTTCATATATTTATACATCCAAATCTACCTCCTCACTCCTGTCAGAGGAACTACACCTTGATTGACCATGCCTTCAGTGGTGTAGCTGTACTCCATATACTTGATCAATTTCTGAAGGGTAAATATATTTAACCTATAATTGAGGTTTTGAATTCATTAACTGATTAAAAAGATAGAGAACTCTTAAAAAATAAAAACATTTACATGATTTGCTGTTAGAAAGTTAAGCTAAGTGATCCAGTTGAAATTAAAGTTTCTGTCCATGGGAGAAACAAGACAACCTGTCACTATCATATTTTGGAACTGACTAAGCAAAAGAGAGTTTGTCTTTCCCCTTTATACCACTGATTACCATGCCACCTAGTGAGTATTAAGAGAAATTCTCTGACAGGCAAAGTAAGGTAATATCACAAATATATGTTGGCATAAAATCAAATGTAGTTGCCATGTTACATGAAACCTGAGAAAATATTGCATAATAAATGAGAGATGCTTGGAATTTGTCTCGTTGTGGAGACTTGATTGACAGGCAGCATTGACGTACTGACATCTTCAACAGTGAGTTTCTGGAGTGAAGTTTGTTTCTTGAGAATTGTTTTCTCTCAACCACAAAACTAGATTCAAAACATTGTTTTTGAGAATGCTTAAACTTCATGCATGAAAAAAATATGATGTGTGAAAATGATGGTTATTCCCTTGACACAGATATACACTTTTGACTGCGTCAGCAATGTTTATTGTTTTAAAAAACAATGATTAGAATTTTAATAAAACCTAAACATATGAAATTGGATTTATACATTTTTATTCTTGGGAATTGATAGCCAAGATATTAAACACTATTTATTTATTAGATTGCTTATTTAGAAGAATAATTTTACATTTACAAGATTATAAAAATATGTGAAACAACTATAATGAAATACTTGTTCTATAGTTCATTGATATTTTGATAATGAACAAAAAAGTTATTTTTATAATTATTTACTATTCTGTAAATAAAAGATATTGCATTGTAGTTGTTTTACAGATTTTGATAATTTTGTAATAAATTTTTGGTAAATAATATCTCTTCATTAAATATAAATAGTAAATATTGCATTGTATTTGGTTAACATATTTTTATAATCTTGTAAATAAACATTACTAAGGGAGTGTTTAAAGTTATAGCAGTGTCTAGAGAATAACCATCGTTTTGACACCTTTTTTTCTTTCAGGTACAAAGGTTAAACATTACAATGTTTTCTTTCTTTTCTTTTAAAATTTTCTTTTCTCTATGTGCGTATTTTGAAAAAAGGAGTCATCAGTATAGGGAACAAAATCAGAGATGATTATGGTGATTTTTGATCTCTTGTGAGAGGATGCCACTGCTTCAATATACATTTTAGTAACTAAATTTAGTTTATTTATAGCTATGACTAGGAGATTAATTGAGACATGTAGCTAAAAAAGATTTTGTATGGCTTCTAGTGAATAAGAAGTTTACAACATTTTAACTACCTTTCTAACTTCCGTAAATCATCTTAAACAGTTAATAATAAAAAAATATCAACAGTTCATAATATTCATAAATGAGTACTTCAATTTATGAACTGAATCAGTCACTTATTAAAATGCTCTGAAAAAAGCTATAAAGGTGATATTCCTCCACATAATTAGTTTTGACTAATCTGGAAGAATTTCAGAATCTTAAATTCTCACAATTTTCCTTTTTTTCGGAAACAGCTTTAAAATACCGACACAAATTAAGAATATTTTTGCACAAGGGACATAACTTCAACCGTAATTAGAGTTATTTCCCTTTGTAAATCTTCGATGTATTATAATTTTAATTTCCTCCTTGAATGGGTTGGTTTGCTAGGCCGGTTAAAACCACACTACTGGTTAACCGAAGAATTGTGGATAGATGGAACTATTCAGACACTATCGATGGTTACACTAGCAAAAAGTTAAAGTCATTATTAGAGAGTGTTTAAGTGTACTGGCCTTTGTTATACTCTCTGCCAGAAACTATAAGGTCCACTCAGCCTAGTTGCAGTCTAAATCACTGGTTAGAGCTGTGGGTTTTGAAGAAATACAAATGTGCCTTAACAGGTAACTGCAAACAGGATTGATTGGCAGACAGGTGGATTCAGAAAATAGTAGCCGGTCGTTATCTCCAGTGTCAATATGTTTTAGTTTTCCTTGGCATGTGAAGGTTAAGAATAGATTTCTCAAAGACTTAACGCCGATGGAATGGTAGGACAAAACGAAGATATGGTGCAAATGTCAAACCTTATAATATTAATGTGACCCACCTACAAAATTATACACTTCAGCTTAACCGAATTTAACTATTTTTTAAATGTATTATTTACCAAATATATATGATACATTTAAAAATCTACAAACCACCTTTAAAATGAGAATACTCTTTTCAGAAAATCTGAAACAATTTTATTATTAGACAAAATTACGACCTAATATTTAAAGAGAATTCTTATTATAATTTTATAGTGTAGGCGAGCACGTTTCTAGTTTGCACGGAAGTAGTCTTCTTTAGGCTGGTTGTTGTGTTCATTGAAATTCCGATGGCTGATTCGAAATCCACACGCACAATATGCAAACTGTTGATCAAAAAGAGGCTATGCATGTGTTCACTGCTCTTTTTATATTAACGCTTACGTGTTTCAAAACTGATTTTGGTTGGAGTGTTAATCATTGGTTGACTTCACATAGCGTCAGTTCCCCACATAAGCTATGTCTAAGTTACCAGAAATATGGAAGAATATAAAGAGTAGATGGATGGATGTGTTGAAAGAGAGTTTCTCAGTCTCTCTATTAGTAGAGAGGAAAGTGTATATTTCAATACGCTTTAACTGCGTATCTAATCACTACAACTCTTTTTGTACTTTTTTTGTTTGAATTTCTGAAATGAAGAGCTATCATTATTTACACTATATTCATACTATTGTCCTCATCTTTGTTGTTTTTATCGCTATGATTTCGGTCGTTGTGTCCTCTGGCCTTCCTCTGGTGCATATCGATCTGGGTAATCTACATGGAATTCCGAACGAAAAACCTTTATTTAATATATAGGGTTAGACTGTTCTCATTTTGCTGCTCGTATTGAGCGATATCTTGTCTAATACTGTTCACTTATTGCTCACCTGTTTCGGGCTTTTACCTAGGTCATGGCCTCGTAGGACAGTTTGCTGGAGTAAACTTAGAGCTTTTAATCTAATGTTGCTGGACAATGTCCGTGTGACATGGTGTCACCAGGTCGTGAGTGTGCATCGCAAATGAAGGTAATCTTCAATGGCACACTCCTGCCAAAAGTGAAGGTTCAGCATCTAACATGACATCTACAGATGCCAGCCAAGTACGAAAGTGGGTTGAAAAGTTCCTAGGCTGACCATGAAAAATTGATACTCGGGCTGTGAATTCTTGCATGCATTAATTCCAATTCTTTTTATTCATAACCATATTGTTTCTCTCCAGGTAAACTAACATCTGACTGTTCAGAGAAAATGTCAAATGTAATTAGTAGCGACTTGAAAATGGAAAAAATTTGGCATCGCGGTATTATCAAAAAGAAAAAAGGTTTAATTTCCAAGGACATGCAAGCTGACATGGTTGATACATTTTTGGATAACGCTCCAGATTTATCAAAAGTGCAATGACTTAATGACTTAAGTTATTTATTTTACTGATAAAATTTAGAATTTAGATCATCCAGTTAACTTTTAAAAAATTAGGTATTGTAAAGTTCGGCGCTTCAAACGAATTCTGCATATCAAACACTGATTTACATCTCACATATATTTTTAAGAGCCACATATCCTCAGCGTTGCTTTTTGCATAAAATTCATCTTTTAGTAAAAACCATAAATTAATTAACATAGGTATCTCCACTAAATCGCTGAAAAAACAGCATAGGATGAAGATAAAAGGCCCTAAAAATTAAAAAAAGCGAAGTTTTTCCAATAAAATGTATGTTACTATTAAGAGGAAATATCAAAGTATTTTTCATTATTTAAAAAAAGATTATTCCTTTCTAAAACGTTCAAAATTTTGGTAAAAAATTTTGTTTTGAGTTAACGGGTAACCAAATTGTTACGACAGTTTACAATGGAAAATGTAATATTACATATCTTAGTTTGTTTTTTTTTTGTTTGTTTGTTTTTTTGTTTGTTTGTTTTTTTCTGGTGAAAAACACATTAATTTGGAAATCCCTCAAAAATCAAATAACTGTCAAATTTAAATTTAACTTTCAGAACCTATTCGCAAATGAATGAAATTATTTTTGAAATTATTATTTTTAAAAACCTTTTTTTTTTTTAAATATTTTTTACATCTATTATAGTGGGGTGGCGTTCTTTTGAAGGGTAGTTGTCTGTTGTTGCAGGTTGAAGGAATTTGGCCTCGTTGTAGATAGCCCACTATAAGTCATAAAAAGATTAATAATCAAGAAAAGCAAATTGAGTTGAGAAATACCATTTTATATATACACACATCAATTAAGGTTTTTACAATTAAAGCAATCCTTTAAATATGGGTACAACGGACATTAAAATATCCATGGTAATAAAATGCTGAAAAGAGGATTAATGCTTAGGTATGTGGGAGCGTTGTAAGTAAGGAATGTCTTTGATGTATCCGCTCCTTAGGTCAGTAAGTAGTTTTGAGACAGCGAAAGATAAGATGAGAGGTAAGGGCGACGAGCATAGTAAGCCGCTTGACGTTGGTCAAGGAGTGATAGTAATTACACTCGAGTCTGTCTGTCTGGCGATGCTTTCTGTGTCGGTTTTTTATATCTTCTTTTTGGATCGCAACAGATCATTTGGGAATTCACACTTGTATTTGATTCTGGGCTTCCCATTGGCCGATAAATAAAATTCGCGTAGCCTCGCGAACTGGAATTTAATATTTAATTAATTTTTAGTTTTCAACCGGAACATCTGCGACGATCCGGCTGCGCACCTACTACGTAAATTCATGAAAGTTTAAGAAATTAAATTTTGTTGGGAAAATTTATATTTATTAGGTAAACGCAAGACTCATTGGGGAATGTAAATGATCTGTTTTATTTTTTTACATTTGGCTTTTATTTCCGATAATTTGCTCCCAATAGTAAAATAAATAATGCAATAAACTATAGTATTATTTAATTTGGTAAGCTTTTAATTGTTCTACGGATACTGTAGTCTGAAGAAAATAATTTTTTTGATTAATAATGAAATTTTTAAAAAATTCTTTTGAATTTTTTTAAAACTATAATAATATATAAAGTTTCAAAAATATTTTTAAAATACTTCAAAGATTTCTTGGCGTTAGGTTATTGTTATTAAGTGAAGTTTATTTAAAATCGAAAATTGAAAAGTTTAATAAAAATCGTCCAGCCTTCGTATTTTTAAAATAATTTTTAACTTTTTTTTGTGTGTGTATTTGAAGGGTTTTTTTTTTTTGTATGGTTGAAGTAGGGAGATGGTGAATAGTTATTAAATTGGCCTTGTGTCAAACATAACCAAACTCCCTAGAATTTAGGATTGTCAGAATTATCAGGAGGTGGATTTGTGGAAGAATAAAATATTTTGTTTGTGTGTTAAAGTAGAATTTTATTAACAGAATAACATCAATTTATAGGAGTTAAATGTTCACTGAGAAAGTGTAGTAAGGGGTTAAGTGAATCCAGAGTTTGTAGTTGTAGGTAGTAATTCTAGTTATAAGTAGCGAATGTGTTTAATAAAGTCTGCGTTCCTTTCCTTTTTGATGGCCGACGAGAAACTGAAAAGGAAGGTAAAGTCATAAACAAAATTGTATTTATCGGACGTTAGTTTCTAGGAGTTGGTTGAAGTATCTTGTTGTTGTTGTTGTTGTTGTTGTTGTTGTCTTGTTCTTTGTTGACTGCGAGAATGGTGAAGGTGAAAAAGAGGTCGTCTCTAACTTCTCATCTGACTGATTCAAGTTTCTTTATTCTTTTATACTTAAATACTTTTTCACATCGGACTGTTAACTTTTCTTTCAGTTTTGCAAATCGCTTCCTTTCATTGGTTAGAAAATTAGTTTAACATAGGATCGCGAAATTTGGCATCGTCTTTTTCTTTCAGTACGGAGTCAATCCTTTTTCTATTCGTCAAAATTTAGATTTCACACGGAATTGTGATTTTTTTAAAAGTGAAGAGAAAAGAGTTACTTTTAATTCCGTATTCAATTTCTGTGTGTACATCAAAAAGTCATGTGTTTCACGGTTGCTTCTTCTTACAGGAAAAAGTTTGGATAATTTTGTCAAATCTGGTCGTCATACACTTAGCTTATTTTGCACCTGTCTATTTTCTGTTATAAATAAGCAATACTTATGTAGATCAGATTAATTTATCTTTAAATTTGCTAATTAAACAAAAATAACGTGTCACATATGTATATTTTGTTTTTGCAAGATTTCTGAAACCGAGAATCAACTTTTGTTTACAAATGTGTCGATCGCTCAAAAATGGCCCAAAAATTGGAGGAAAAAAAATTTACAATCTCAAAATTTTAGATTCCAATCAATTTCTGTTTGAAATACACCAGAGAATTTTACTTAATGGAAACAGTAAATCTAATCATCTAGCTTTCAAGTAAATTTAAAATAAAAGTTTCAAGAAAACTTTTTTTATTTTTAAAAGTTCAGTTTAAAAGTTAGGTATCGAAAATGAGTGGAGGTTTCTAATTTAATTGCTTGTCATGTGAAGTGAAGCTATTTCAAGAGTGATGGTCAGAGAATTTCGCTTTTGAGGAAGGAGCAACATTTCTTGAGAATGCACGAAACAAGTTTGGTTTCTTGGACGAGTCTTCAATAATCTAAAAGCGAGAACAGAATATGAGGATTGTTAAAAATAATTACGTTACATATAAGGGAGATAAATCCGTATTCTGATTATTCTCTGTTGGTGACCCACGATAGTTTTCCGATTTACCTTTTTTTTCGTTTTTTTTTTTGTTTTGTTTTTTGGTTGGGGTGGGGGTGAGACCTCAGAAATTGTCACTCACGTGATGATTCAAAACGCAAATAAAGTCATGGGACAAAAATGTAAGACGAGACGTAAAAGAGGAGTGACAAAAAAACCATAAGGACAAAAAAAATGTATTTATAATTTATTTCATTAGAAAAGACTTCTTTTTTCTTTTTTTTTTATTAAATAAATCAATAAAACGTCTCATCTAGTCTCGACTTATGTGAGTTTGACAAAAGGTCGCCATAATGATGCACCAAGAATCCAACCTTAATTTGTGAGATTAGCACCCAATTTCTTTCACTGTACTTACTTTTGCCTCGGACCAATGTCATATCTGTGTGTGCGATGTAAAAAGTTTTACACACAATAAAGCCATCAACTGCATATTTGTTTGTTTTCAGACGACAACAGAATTGAGAAAAGTAGAGTAATAAAGGAAGATAAAAAGAATGAAGGAAGAAAAGCAGTGGAAGGAAGAAAATAAAGCCTGAGAAAAAGAAAAGAAACTAAAAAGTAAAAAAGAAAGTCAATGACGAAAAAAAAAAAACAGGTTTGCTGTTTAGTATTTTTTTAGGGTTTTAGAACTTTTACCCATTGTATCTTTTAAAATGGGTGAGACTTTCTGTCTGAATTTCTAATATGAAGAGTTTTTTATTTACATTATTTACAGTGGGACTATTGTCCTCATCTTTGTTGTTCTTATTACAACGTTTCGACCATTGTGTCTTCCGGGCTTCATCAGGTGTATATAAATCTGGGTAACCTACAGTAACCCTTTATTTAATCTTTGGAGGTAGACTGTTCTCATTCCTCTGCTAGTGTCTGGCGATGTCTTACCTAGTTCTTATGTTTAGTACTGCTCAGTTATTACCCGTTTCTACTGAGTCCAAATACACACTGCTCGGCCCAGGGATTGAACTCACAATTACTATGTCACCAAATTCACGAACCCACGCTTTAATCCACTGGTCCACCTTACATAGATAGGTAGGTAACTTTGATTGGGCAAGCGAGAGAGCCGCATGGAGTTTGAGGACGTTGGAGGCAATCCCGTGAAAACGTTTAAACTCGACTTGATTTTGATGGTTAGGCAGGGATGCTTCCAGCCGTTGGGCCAGGATTCGGTATAATACTCTCACGAAGTAGTTCCCAATAGTAATGGGGTGGAATTCCAAGGTATCGCCGGGCACCTTGACGTTCTTGATAAAAGTAACCCGGGAGGTGAAGATGCTACCGGCTTTACTCGTGGACCGAGAACACGGTGGACCCTTCAGTAACAACAGTTTAAAGAGAAACTTGACGACCTCTACGGGTATATCCCGCAAAAGTGTAGGGCGGAGACCGTCTGGACCAGGAGAGGATTCCTTCATGGATGCAAGTGCGACTGGAACATCGTTGATTGAGATGGGCGCCACAGTTTCGTTCAGTGGCGGGCCGGAGGTAGACACGGTCGTGTGGGTGGTACAGTCACGCAGGTAACTACTATGAAATAATAACTACTAAAACTACTGATTTAATCCTTGCGTAGAAAAGCTCCTGAAAGAGCGCAACCCATTGTCAGTGGCTGCACACAGCTGGCACAGAAATACTACAGACAACGCCATGAAAAGCTAGCACTCATAAAACATTGGAATTGTGGTGATACCGACCGAGCAAAAGCGATGGACCGGATGTTTGCACTCTCACGACAAAAAGGCAAATGACCAAAAGTCGTCGTTGCGCATCCGGGTTCGCGCAGATGTTCCGGTTGAAAAATAAAAATTAATTAAATTTTACATTTCCATTTCGCGAGCCTACGCGAATTTTATTTATCAGCCAATGGGAAGCCCAGAATCAAATACAAGTGTGAAATCCCAAACGAGCTGCTGGATCCAAAAAGAAGATATAAAAAGCGGATACAGACAGACCCCAGCAGGCAGACCACGAGAAGAGTGTAATCAATATTCCCTTGACATAAGTCGAGCGGCTACTATGCTTGCCTCTTTACCTCTCCCCTGTCTCAAAACTACTTAGTGACCTAAGGAGCGACTACATCAAAGACATTCTTCACTTACACTCTCCCCACATTCCTAAGCCTTAAATCTCTTTCAGCATTTTATTTGCCATGAACATAATAACTGGCCGTTGTACTCATATTCAAAGACTGTTTCCTCACATACCTCCGCTCCATTTTCGATTCCTTAAGCACTAATTATCCTTTCACCACTATTACCATAAAACAAATTTTAAAGTCGTGTTCGGATCACGTCCGAATAACTCACTGTAAATTGGTTTACCACGACGTGATATGAACACGCACATTTCCACCAGATAAATTGGCGACCCCGACGTTCCCCAGATAAATTTGTATACCCCGAAGTTACACCAGATAAACTGGCGAACCTGACGTTCCCCAAATAAACTGGTGGCGAACACTCACAACGCAACCTTCTCCCGGCCAACGCACCTAACCATCTTTTCAGCAACCATGGCAATGAAAAACTTAACGTCCGTAGGCACCAAAATGAACAACTACTACTACCGTAAGCCAAATTACTTTTTCCAGCATTTCGGCACCTAACGGCCGTCGGACTCACAACTAACAATTCCATGTGCTTTAGACACGTGGTCGAAGAGTAAATAGGCCCCGGGCGCAAAAAAATTAATAATGAAAAAAAAAACAACAACAACAACAGCAAAAAAAAAACCAAAAAAAAAACAGAACAAACAGAACGAAAAGAACAAAAAGAACGAAAAGAACAAAAAGAACAAAAAGAACAAAATGAACGAAAAGAACAAAAAGAAATAAAACGAAAAAAAACGGAAAAACAACAGAAAAACAAAAAAAAAGGGGGAAAAAACAGTCGGATAATCACTTGTGAATTTAAAAGAACGACAAACCCACCATAAACTAGTGACTAACGACGTGAGTTCAACACCCATATATACACACACACACACACACAAAAATTTGTTTGGACTTTCAGCGAAATTTGAAAATTTCTCTGCAACACAAACTCAACATGGCAACGGACGCTGAAGAAGCTTCAACAAATCAGAAATAACCAACTCATGGCTATTCCCACAAAAAAAAAAGAAGAATTTGGACTTTCAGTGAAATTTGAATATTTCCCTGCAATACAAATAAAAAATGGCAACGAACGCGGAAGAAACTACAACAAACCAAACCAACCCATGGCTAGTCCCACAAAAAAAAAAAAAAATTCTCTACCAGTGTCGCCCTTTCAACAAGAACCGAAAACCAAAACATTCCTTCGAATCAAGACGAAATTCGAATACTCCCCTCTTGTACCAAAGAAACAAAATTCGGTAGAACGGTTAAATGGAAGAAAGAAAACACATATTTTTATTTCAAACAAAAACGGAAAAAAGAAAAACCTCAAACAAGCAAAAAGAAAATCGCAAAACAAAACGAAAACTACCATTTGAAAAAAAAGCGACAACAGATACCAAAAAACAACTCCGTTTTCTGGGGCGAAAGTTATGTGGTGATACCGACCGAGCAAAAGCGATGGACCGGATATTTGCTCTCTCACGACAAAAAGGCAAATGACCAAAAGTCGTCGTTGCGCATCCGGGTTCGCGCAGATGTTCCGGTTGAAAAATAAAAATTAATTAAATATTACATTTCCATTTCGCGAGCCTACGCGAATTTTATTTATCAGCCAATGGGAAGCCCGGAATCAAATACAAGTGAGAAATCCCAAACGAGCTGCTGGATTCAAAAAGAAGATATAAAAAGCGGATACAGACAGACCCCAGCAGGCAGACCACGAGGAGAAGAGTGTTATCAATATCCCCTTGACATAAGTCGAGCGGCTACTACGCTTGCCTCTTTCCTTCTTCCCCTGTTTCAAAACTACTTACTGATCTAAGGAGCGACTACATCAAAGACATTCCTCACTTACACGCTCCCCACATTCCTAAGCCTTAATTCTCTTTCAGCTTATTATTTGCCATGTACATTTTAACCTCCGTTGAACCTATATTCAAGTATTACTTTAATTGTAAAGACATTAATTGATATGTCTATATATAAAAATGTTATTTTTCAACTCAATTTGCTTTTTTTTTTATTCTATAATCATTTTATGACTTATAGTGGGCTATCTACCACAAGGCCAAATTCCGTTAACCTGCATCAGCATGCAATTACCCTTCACTAGAACGGACTCCCCCTACAAACGGGAAAATAATAGATAAGCAACCCACTATAGAATCATGCAAGAAGTATGACCTTGATTGCGATGAGAAGTGGTACGCATATTCAGCACTGTCCGTAGTTGAGAATGTGTACGTGAAGCTCATGTGATTCATGACAATCTTGACTGACGAGCACCCGGAGAGCAATCGCCACGATATCGCACTTGTGTACAAGATCAGACATGAATGGCTCTTGATAAACGGTGCAGTACTTTGGAATAAGAAGAGTGTGATGCTGCAGCAGACGAAACTACATAGGTACCAAGATCTGTCAGGATAAATCAGAGATTCAGTCAGTTGTAATTAGAGGGGGGTCAGTTTATTCCTTCATAACAATACAAAAATTATCCACACTTTATGACCAGCAGAAGCCTTAATCATGTTTTCAACTATTATATTCAGTCAGTCAATAAAGTGCCATACCTGAAACACGCTTAGGCAATCATGTCTCTTTCGAGGCATGAGTGACTGGGCAGAAGATTATCCCGCAGTTGATTGCCATTGCTTTCTGTGGTAGACTGGTTGCCAACCAAGTCTATAGAACCCAATCTGTCCTATTATTTAACCCATAGCTAGATAGGGAAAGAGATGTAATTAGTAATTAGTGAGAGATCAGTTTATTACTTCATAACAATAGAAACATGATCCCCCCCCCCCACTTTACGCCTAGTAAAAGTTTTAATTGTTTTCATCTATTATATTCAGTCAGTCAGTTAAGTGCCATACGTGATACACGCTTTGGACGATCATGTCTCGAAAGAGACATGAGTGACTGGGCAGAAGATTATCCCGCAGTAGGTTGCCATTGCTTTCTGCGGTAGACTGGTTGCCAGCTAAGGCTATATAACCCAATCTGTCTTATTATTTAACCCATAACTGGAAGGAATAGACGGATTAATACCTTTCCCAAGGGTATTTATCTGTAAGTGAATGCAAGGAATTCAACTGGAATTCGAACTCGGTACTTCGATTTGTCATTCCGAGTCGATATCCACTGCACCACAACGCACATCCAAATCAGAAAGTACTCGACTTAATATTATTTCCAACTGCAAAGGTTATGTGCTGTTTATTGTAAAGCTTGTTATCTTATTGCACATATTTGCGTGTGTCTGGTGCCATAATGGGTAGATTGGGCTTCGTATATTTGTAGTCCAGCGTCATTTCATTTTGTTGGCCTGCTACTCTCCCACATAATAATAATTACCAAGACTTGGCAGCGAAATCCAGAGAAATATACCAAACAAGATTGCTTCTTTTGTGTTTAGCACAACCGGGACTATTTTAAAAAAAATCTTTCTGCTTCGCCAGAACCCATGATGTTACTATCGAATTGAAAAGGTTGCATGTTTGTGGATTTTACGTGGGTTCGTTTTTATGTTAATAATTAAAAAAGAAGAATAAAAAAAGAAACTTGGGTTTCTACTATTGGCTGTTTTTAGGGTAAGGAGAAGCATTATTTTAATGATGGCGCTCGAGTCAAACTTGCGCTGAGCTGAAACGATCAAAGAAATGGATGAATTAATTCACAGGTGGATATTTTGGAAGACGCGTAGAAACGCAATGCGTTGGAAAGTGGAAAGAAAGTTCAATCATCAATGGACTGGGGAAACGAACGGGCTCCAGCGGGATTGTTTTTTTTTTTTCCCCACGTCTGTTAGATTACATCTTAGGGGAGAGAGAGAGAGAGAGAGAGAGAGAGAGAGAGAGAGAGAGAGAGAGAATATGTTTGTCTTTTCATAGATTTCAACAGCGTCACAAATGGCCAAGTGGGATAACGACGCTAAGTGGGATAATAAAATTTACAGTTCCTTTATTATTAGCATCATGAGAAAATGTATTATTATTGTTATATTTTTTAGTTTTACTTCATTCTCCCACAATACCCAAACATTAATGGGGGGTGCGCAGGTAGCATCACTGCTTGGGACAGTTTTGTGCTGAAGAAAGTGTTGCGTTTCTGTAATCTGCGAGTAGAACCTGAGATATCATCATCATCAGTCAGTTAAGTGCCATACGTGATACACGCTTGGGCGATTATGTCTCGAAAGAGACATGACTGACTGGGCAGAAGATTATTCCACAGTAGGTTGCCATGCTTTCTGCGGTAGACTGGTTGCCGACCAAGGCAATAGAACCCAATCTGTCCTGCTATTTAACCCATAACTGGAAGGAAAAGTCGGGTTAATCCCTTTCCCAAGGGTATTTGCGCGTAAGTGAATACAATGGATTCAACTGGAATTCGAACTCGGCTTCCCGGTTTCTCGTTCACTGTACCACAACGCACAACCATCATCGTCACCGGTCCGAAAAAAAGTCGAAGAAATCAAATAATAATATGGATTGAAATTTCGATTTAATCGTCAGGAATTTCAATGAATATCGTTAGATTTTGAATCCTGATCTATACGAAGAAGACTTACTATTTCTTATTCCAATTTGCAAATTCATTATATTTTTGGTTTATCTGATTTGTTTTGTTTTTTTTCAAAATTTAATTTTCGTATCTGTTTCAGGTTGGTAAATAATAAAAAATGTCATGATAAAAAAGTTTAACAGAATCAAACATTTTCTTATAAAAATAAAAATAAACATTGCGACGATTGTAGAATTATCTTTTTCACATTAACAGTACTTTTGAGATCTTTAATTCATTGTTGTTCTTTGCTTAGGAATGCTACGGAATCTTGTAAATAAATGAAATTCCAAACTAATTTGGTTTGGCCACCTAAAGAAATTCTTTAGCTGAATAAACAAACACTGACTTTTCATTGGGAAAAATCCAGACATTTTTTTCAGTAAATTTATTTTCAACAATATTACTTTCGGCGGTCCTGTTTTGGTCAATTGATGCATCTCTGTTGGTTATCTTACTGAAAAGCTTTTGACGTCATCAGTGCAAAAGTCTTTCCAAAGTTGCAAAATTAAAGAATATTCTTGTCGGAATTTATGAGATAACAAATTATCGTCATTGCAATTTCAGATCAGCGGGCTCCTCTTCTTAAATGTTATGTTCATAACGTTTCGCCTGTTCTATCAACAGCCTTCTTTAAGTGCCTGTATTCGTGCCGAGTGACTTTCTCGAAAAAATTCAAACCGAACTCTTTATTCAATTCACAGGGGTAGATTGATCTTTATTCCTGCTTCGGGGATATTTCAGATCAGTTAATACTTACGCAAGAAACAACGCTTGTATTTTCAGTTTGGGAAATTACAAAATGAGTTTCATTAAATCCATTTTTTTTCGAACGTAGTAAGGAGCATACCACGTGACCAAGAGGAACGATTATAAACCAATGAAATCGTTATATTGTGGCGTTGAAAAGTTCTAAGCCATAAGCCACTCACAGACAATATCAATACAAAATTTTAATGAGAAAATTCGGTAAATACACTCACAAAATGACATTTTCAGCTCCCAGCAACGTCAATGGGACAGTCTTCAATCGTTTATCTTGTTTCCATCAACCAAAGCCACAGCAAATTTCAACAAACTTCTCTCTCACAATATCTATGCAGATATTCTCTTTTTTCGTATACGTAAATCTCCATTCCTTTTTCATGCACTTGTAGTGGACGAAGGCTTCCATTACTAATTTAGATTTACGAGTCGACTCGACGCAACCTTAGTCATGATTTAAAGCAGGAAATAAGAAAGAACGAAAAGGCGAAAGTAACAAGAAAAACAATATATTAACAAAGGTTACATAGGGTTGACAGCATGCATAAAATTAAGGAAAGAGAAGTTCTTTCCCTGGTGAGAAATAAAAAATTGCGCCCCTAATTGCTACCCGCAATTAGTGCGCGTGTGTTTGTGTGAGTTAGGGAGACATGTCTGCTCTTGTCCGGGACAAAATCCTAACTAGTGTACCCCGTGACGTTCCCCGTTTTTATTGGCATTCGTTTACGCGGGAAACTAAGTTATCACGTGAACGCTGAATCACTATGTATGTGTGTGTGGGTGTGAATGTATCAAGCCCCACACACTTACATAATGAATTTTATTTGAAGACAATAAAGAAAAAAACATTTATTACACGCAAAACTTTGTTATTCACCAAATTTAAATTTCACCGACTTACCTTTTTCTTTTTAATCTTGTTTTGTTTGAACCAAACAGGAAATTATTTTTATTGTTATTCATTTTATCCATATGTGTTGTACTTATTTATTTTGAAATAGTAATAAAATAGTTTTACCTAAATTTGTCATGGTTAATTTAAGCTGGTCTCCAAATAAATATTAACCAATGAACTCACAATATACTTACCATTTCTTCCAATCAACTTTAGAGTCTGCGATTTTTCAATACTATCAGACCCTAGGTATTGAACCTATAGTCACGTGTATTTCCACACAGCTACATTCACTCATTGTACGTATCCACACACGACAATCACGTGATAATCTTGCTTTCCCGTTCTTTTACGGGATGTATATATAGCAGACAAGTGGTACACCCACAGACAGTCGCAGCTGAAACACAGGACACAAAGGAAGGCAGTTCACAGCTGCCCCCAGTAGCAGCATGCTATTGCGGGGTTCGCGCTTTTCAATATCAAGCAATTCTCTCACACACCCGCACTAATTGCAAGACGCAACTAGATGACTTTTTATTTCTTTAAATAACTCATGTACAAATTACTACAGATGGCACAAGAATCTTAACACGCACAACATGTAAGCCCAACTCACTTTCTTTTACTAATAATTCTTCTAAACTTTACAAAGATGAACTTATCAACGGACTCAAAAATTTTCACCAATCTTCTAACAATATTATTCCTCACACAAATTACATATGACACTGATAAATCTTCAAGCGACAAAGAACTTTACAACTTATCTCAATTGCTGTAACACAATCTTATGCAGAAAATGAAAGAGATTTTATTCAGATACATTCAACGTCTGTACAAAGTGTGTATTTCTTGTTATTTGTTAATACACTTTATATAATTACAATTAATGCTTTGACCATTTTATTGAATGTTCCATTTGCTAATTTCATGAATGATTTCAACCATATAAAATAATTGTTGGAATGCAAGAATTTATTTAGCAAGTTCTTTGGAAAATGGCCTTGTGCCATGTAAAATTCAAACCTAAATTTTTATGCATATGAGGCCCCAACAAACCCATAACTGTTATAACTAAAGATAAAAAAAATTGTTGAGTCCCACAGCGTAGTGTTTAAAGAAACACAGACAGGATTATGTCAACTTGAATAATAAAGGCTCAAAGAAAGATGCTGTCGACTTCCTTTTAAAGGGAAAAAAAGACAAATGTTAACAGTAACACTACGAATTTCGTTACACTGTTTTTCAAGTTTTCTTTTCTTTCAGGGTCTCTGGTTTTCAGCAGACCTTATTAGTTAAATAAACGTGTTGTTTCAGGGTGCTTTCATTACAGCTCATTGCCTTTTCGCCCTAGGTCTTTGGAATCTAGAGCGATCCCCCAAATACTGTCCACTTTCAATTACGTCCTGGAGTGATCCTATCTCCGGCCAATATATCTGATAAATTTACTTGAGAATTATAAATAATTTTATTTTCTAGACTGTTTTACAAGTACAATTTAATGGAAAATGACAAATTTGAGTAAATTGATGGCGGAACAATAATGTTAAGGACAGGAAATTGTGAAGAGCCACGTCATGAACGGACACTGCGTACAGAAGAATCATTTTCTTTCATTTAATTTTCCCGAAACGTTCACATTCCTGGTTTTACAATATTAAGCTTGTAAAGTTCTCGGCTAATTATGGAGCCCTTCTTAAAAAAAAAAAAAAATTTTTTTTTTTTTGCCTTGTTTTTTTTTTGTTTTTTTTTTAAATTTAATTTTTTTCAATTTTGGGGGAGTGGGTTGACTCTAAAACTTCGGCATCTACTTATGTATATTTGGTCTTGAGGATAAACAGAAGTAAAAAAAAAAATTAAAGTATTAAACGTTTTAGTATAAATCGACGATTTTCTATCAGATTTACGTTTAAGGAAGAACAAAAAATGTTAAATAAAACATGTTACTTCGCAATTACAAAAATAAAACCATAAAATATAAAGAAAAATATTAAAAATAAAAAGATTACAGATGCATACACGAGAATGAACACTTTTTTAAGCATCAAAATAACAGATAAAAAGACTGATTATCTCAAAGGAAATTAGTACACTTTATAGCAGTAGGGAGATGGTTAATATTTATTAAATTGGCCTTGTGTCATACATGACCGAACTCCCTACAACTTAGGATTATTCGCTATCATCAGAAGGTTGGAAATTGGAATGTGTGGAAGAATAAAAGCATACCTTTTATATGTTTAAATAGAAATTTATTAATAGAAAAGAATAAGATGAAGTGGCAGAAGTTAAACATTCAATGAGAAACAATAGTAAGTGGTTAAGGGTATCAAGAGTTCGTATTAGTAACTTGTGTGTATGTATGTATGAGCGTTTATTGTTGGGTAGGAATGTCTTTGAAGTTATTGCTCAGTCTTAAAGGGTTCCGTCCGGTTATCAAGTATAAAAAGAGACAGACCGGTGAACGATGAAGAGGGGGGAGGTGAGAGAGAAAGATAGAGATAATAATCATGATCACTTGACGCTTTTCAAGGGACGTGTTAATACGATCGTCATCTTCTCTCTGGTGACGGGCGAACTTACACGTCTTTTATTCTGTTTGTGGGGCTCGAAAAAGTCATTTGGGAATTCACTCCCGGATGTGATTCTGGCCTTTCTATTGGACGACGAACAAACTTCGCGTCGGCTCGCGAAAAGGTTCTGAAAATAAATTTATTTCTGAGAATTGAAGATTATTTGAATTTTGATTTTAGATGTTTCCTAGTTTTCTACTGCCTGAAAAACATTTCGTATCAATGTGTGAAATTTCGCGAGTTTTGTGTGTGCTAAGCAAAGTTTTTAAATTCGAGTCTTTTTTTAAATTTCTTACAAAATTAATGAGTCAGTGCTTAGCATTTGAATTGTAAATCTAGATCTTGTTTTAATCACTACAACTTTAAGAAAAAAATTATAAAGTATTAATGCGTAACGGTTTTTTTTTTTTTTGCTTTTTTCCACAATCTATGAGGGCGATATTTACGTGCATTTATTTCATAAAAGGTCACAGTTTCAAAAGTCCACAAAAAATGTATAAAGTTCGTACTCAAGTTATTTCTGTGCTGAAGAAATATACAGTTTTCAGTTTTTCTACGGATAGCTAAAGAACAAAAAAATGTTAATTTTCTTTTTTCATTTGACCGAAATTTCATGGCGATGTGGTTTCCGGTTTTTCTCTTTTCCAATCTTTTCACTCTTTATTTTATTTATTTATTTATTTATTTTTTCAATTGGAGTAGATAGACTAAACTATCGCCTGGTTTACACTCCACCCACGTCTATTGAACAGGTGAAGAGGCTCATCCCTTGTTTCCTGTTTAGGATGTGGTTTCCGGTTTTTCTCTTTTCCAATCTTTTCACTCTTACGTAGCCCCCTGCGCATCAGTGGCGTTTTCGCCTTGATATGATTAAAAAAAAAATGTTTTTATATCCCTGGTGTCGGAAGTGGGACCAATGTTATTTCAAAATGAATAACCTGTCTGCAATGTTTTTTGTGAAAGTATAAATATGCGTATAATAGCTAGATTTAAAATCTTGAATCTCTGTCAACAATATGTGTCATCTGCAAGAAGTAAAACACGTTATCAAATCAAATTTACATATCTATTTCGCCTCTGGAGAAACTGCGAAATACGTAGCGACATTTATATTTAGTCTCAAACTAAATATATTTGGAATATGAAAATTCCTTTTTATTATCACTCAATGGTATACATCATGAAATGGTTTAAACACAAAACTTGTCTCAAATTCTTAGTAATATTTTTAAAAAATACTCTCATTTCAAAAATATTCAACTGAAAAATATCAAAACGACGGACAAATTTTCAAGGCTCTCAGTTACCATGAGACGTCAAGAAAAAAAAAACAACAACAAAAAAACAAAAAACAAAAAAAGGAAACTACTTCTTGGAAAAGCGACAACATATATCACTACTATCGAATTATCAACTTATTCATGTACTAAAACAGACTCCGTCAAATGGAAGGAAAGTGATGTGGTGAGTACGAAATAAAAATAACCTTATTTTCTTCACTGTTTAAAAATTCGCAAGCCAGTGTGAAAATCTGCTTTTTTGACCAATAGGAAAAAAGATTGGGAGCTGACCATGTGATTCGAGTTGACTATGTGTACACGTTTCCCGTTCGATGCAAGCAGAGGACGTGGAAGCACCAGACAGTCCATGCTGAACACAATGTAGCAAGAAAATAATCAGGCCGCTGCTGTTCTCTTTATCTCTCCTCCTTCCTCTTCACTTACCCACCGCACACAAAAGAAAGAGAGGAAAAAGACGTTACTACTACTTTGTTGATACATTCAGCGAAAACATAGACTTAACCTTTTTCTGTACAAATCAAATGTTACATTTCGCTAAAACGGACGAACTCTTAATTCTTTAAACTAACTTTTCACTACACTTTCTCTTGAAACATTTCACAGTTAATTTCAATTACTCGATAATCGAAAAAATCGGGTTATAGAAGGAGTGGTCCGATTTTAATCAAATTTGATACACTCATAGACAAAGACATAAGTAACGATATTCAGAAGTTTCAAGGTTGCAGTTCTTACAATAGTGCAGAAAACCGATAATATATATATATATATATATATATATATATATATATATATATATATATAGATAAAGATAGATAGATAGATAGATAGATAGATAGATAGATAGATAAAGCAAGAAGTCTGTGTGTGTCTCTGTTTATCTGCCTGTATGTCTGTATTTTTTCAGCCCTTTTATTTTAGTTTCTGCTTCGTGTTTGGCTCTAAGTAGGTATAATTGTAGTTCTTAGTCTCAGCCATGATACCATTTACTCAGAGGACTTATTTAGCCTTCAAAATTCAGTTTACGACGAAAAAAACGTATTTGATATCGATACCAGGAAATCAAAATTTGACTTACATCCATTCATTTTTCTTTCAATCTACGGTTTCGCTTTAACTGGAAACAACTATTGCTTTTTAGTCTTTCGTGCCAACATTCAAAGAGTCTGAGCTCCAGGACCATGGATTAGTTTTAAAGCTTTCATTACACCCGAACAACGCCGGGCATACTGCTAGTTTATCCATAAATTGCAAGTTAATACTGTTCTAATTTGGGATACACTCAGTAGGGATATCGTATCTTGTTAATAATGTTCAATAAAATTTATAGAATACGTTTTATGTATTCGGTTTAATTTGAATCTAATTTCTTAATTTTACCAAATCTTTATTTATAATTTTTAAATTTTTAAAGGCTTTTCTTTTCGAACTCTACAGATTCTTTTAATCATATTCTGAACACGACAGATCTTTTGACAAAGCAATATCTAGCTGGGTAATCACTTGGTAATATCAGGTGCCATAGTTAGGACGTGCGGGTGGTGTAATGTATATTGGGTCGGAATTGGAATTTGGAGTACTGAGTTCCAATTCCAGAGCCGGATTCGTTATATACATTTACGCGCAAATAACTTTGGGTGGGGAGGGTATGAAGTCAACTCTTTTCACTCTGATATGGGTTAATTACTTATATAAGTAAATCATTATTGTCTAAAAGAAATTCTTACAATCGAACAATATTTTCTAGCTTAACCTGCAAAATGTTAGTCAGCCGGGGGGGGGGGCACTTAATTCGACAAAGCAATGTTTCTAATATCAGTCGTACATTTTTTTCAGTTCAAAATCTACATATCTATTAAATTCGTTCCTTGTCTTACACCCCTTTTTCTGTCACTTCAAACCTCTTATTCTCCTGTGAGAAGATTGTCTACCATTCACTGCAATATAAAAGGACTGATATTACATAGCAGTTCAGTAATCATTTCATTGTTTCTAACAATATCTTTCTGTTTCTTAATACTTTGCTTAGATTTTTGGTTGCATTTTCCAGATATTTCAATTGTTGAAGTTTGATTTTGGTATCTCTAATGTGTAATTTACATGTTAGATTGTTCCTTTTTGTCGACAACCATGCATTCTTTCTTCTTGCAATTGATGTTTAGTCCTCCTTCATTACCTTCTTGCAGTTTCACTTCTGCACCTGCTATCAACTCTGAGTTATCTGAATATCTAATGTTGTCAAGATTGTGGCCACTAATAATTCCCGGTAGGACTTCTTATTCTATCAGAATTACCTTGCTGGATAGGTTGAATAAGTCCGGTGAGAAGATATATCCTTGTCTTACATCCCTTTTTATTTCTTTTTATATTTATTGAATTAATTTTCTATCTGTATTCAGGCATTTTACTGACACTATAAGGATATGAATTATCCTAATCAGTCAGTCAGTTACGTGTCATACGTGATACACGCATGGGCAATCATGTCTTGAAAGGGACATGACTGACTGGGCAGAAGATTTTCCCGCAGTAAGTTGAATTACTTTCTACGGCAGACTGGTTGCCAACCAAGGCTATAGAACAGTATCTGTTTGCGCGTAAGTGAATGCAACGAATTCAACTGGAATTTGAACTCGGCTCTCTGATTTCTCATTTCAAGCCGATATCCACTGCACCACCCACGCACCTCCTGCACCACAACGCACATCCTAACATCCTTCCCAAATATGTCAAGATTACCCAACACTTCCAACAATTCTTTGTGTCGTACTTTATCAAACCCTTTTGCATAATCTATAAGGCCCATGTACATATTCTCCTGCATTTGTATTACTCTTTCTCATATCATACTGGACATAAATATCGCATTCATTGTTCCAGTGTCTTTAACAAGGCCGCACTGTTCTTGTCCTATTTTCGGTTTAATTCTGCTGCGTGTCTGATTCATAAGAATTGCAGATAAAATAAAATAAAATAAAAGTCAATTCAAATTTAATTTTTGTGCAAATGTTTGTAACAGTTTCGTAGTCCTCCTCGTTTTGAATCTAGCCATTTCATACTGCGGAACATGAGTATAGGATCAGCGAGTTGTGCTCAAATTCTCACGAAGGCAGTTTGCATTCTATTGACACTATGCGCCTAGAAAAGTCATGAAACCGTCTCTTCTCCCTTCCCTGTTACTATCAAGGCTAACTCTGGCCTTTTCGTGTCTTGGTTGAGAATCAATATAAGGGTATGACGGTTCTTAATTCACACCGAAGATAAGGCAACGCCAAACAATTCCACTATATTTTTCAAGAACACTGCACAGCATAGAGGAAATATTTAGTAAGCGATGAAAATCTCTTTAGAGAACAACATCCGATTCTTACAAACTCGCCGAAACCTGTCTTGCAAATATTTTTATTGATAAATTTATTTATAAGTCAAAAAACAAAACAAAAAAACAACAACAAAAAACAAACTTGAAATTGAAAACATTTTCCGTTTCATTGAAACAGACGTTAAACACTTTTTCTTTCTTTCAATTTTCTCACTGAAACCAAGTAGCATCTCTCATATGTCAGTTCTGTGCTTTCACGGGGTCAAAACGTCAACAGTTCATAATTTATGAGGTATTGGCAGAGCGTAACGGTCATGCGAACGAACTAACTAATGAAGTGGATGAACAAGCAAAATTATTATAGATATATTGATAATAATAATAATAATCTTCGTATTTTGTTTAAAATTCAAGCTTTAACAGAAGCTGGGCGTTATATAATTTGAGACTGTGAGTGAAATTAGTCGCTGTTACATCCGCCTTCTTCCACTCGAATCAATTGCGCTTAATTTAGCGAGAGGGAAAATCCGAGGGTTAGAAAGGAAATTGACAGGTCATTTTTCAGATAAGTAGGTTTAGATAAGAACAATTTAAAGATAAAGATAAAGCGTTTTAAATGAACTCAGAACCTGTGAACTCTTTAAATAAACCAACAGATTAAATTATAGTAGTAGTTAGCAATTGCGTTGTGGTGTAGTGAATATTGGCTCGGAACGAGAAATCGGAGAGACGAGTTCGAATTCCAGTTGAATTCGTTGCATTCACTTACACACAAATAACCTTGGGGAAGGTATTAATCCGTCGCTACTCCCTCCAGTTATGTGTTAAATAGCAGCTCTGTGTGTGTGGTGTTTAGTTAATTTTTAGCCAATCACATATTTTTTTATGTAAACAAAGTTTTTCCCGAGCTTGCTGTTTGATCCGCTCTCCTCTCTTATAAACGGTGACTTTCAGCAAGCTTGTCAGTAGACCAACAGGCTGGCCAAAGGACTCGACGTAAGCCTCTCTTTCTACTCATACCTAACGCACACACAGACACAGAACATTGTCTTCTGTCTGAATATTTTCGCCAAGAACTTTTAAACTATTGAACTCTTGACCAAAATTTGTATTACTCACAGTTACATTCAAAATAATTGTATTTTTTATGTTATTTGTTCTTACATGAAAATCTTGCTAACAATTGTAACAAACCTTTTCAGCGCACGAAAGAACTTCCTTCATTTTACTTTGATCGGCAAACAGCTAAAGGGGAACAACTCTTTCCTTTTACTCTATGTATACTGCTATTACATGTTTTGTTTGTTTATTGAATATATTTTAATTTATTGGTTACAAATTATTGAGTTGTTGTCTTTATTTTTCTTGAATCGTATGTTAGACGAATCATAATATAAATCGTATAGGACAAAAAATAATCCACAGTGTACATATGTGAGAACAATGAAATGTGGTTACATGTGTGTATGCATGCATAGTATTGACGAGGATGTAAGAAACAGATATAATTTTAGTTCTTAATGTGGACAGTGGTGCCGTAGTCTGAGGCGGTCTCTTTGTAGTTTGGTCAATGCTGTTGAATCGATCGTTGCTTTTTGCAAGTGGATGAATGGGGTCTTGATTATCAGCAACTAGAGTGGCGTGCACCTTTGTGGCAATTGTGAGTCTTTTTGTTAGGGCTTCGGACTTCGTGATTTTTATAACTTTTTTCCTAAAAAATCGGCTCTAGAATTATTTTATTTATTCTTAATTGATCCTAAAAACCTTTTAGTAAAAAGTCATGTGGTATGTCTGTTACTACGTCTGCGCGATATTTAGGCCGGTATCTACCTAAATTATGATAATTAATAAACAACCTTTCTGTTTTGTATTCTATGGTTTTTACGGTTTAACTGGGGTGTTTTAAGCACTTTATTGCGTGTTACTGTTATTGGTTTCCTTTATAAATATTTTGTAGGCGAGTTTTAATTTTAATTTTTACGTAGCTATTGTTGGCTTCTCATGTTTAAACTTAATAAGTTTATAATGAAGTTTATAATTAACATAATTAATTTTATTGTGTGAAATATGTTGCATATTTTTATTAGATATTTTAGTGGACACGACACATTTTTTTACACAAGCATGGACGGTGATGGCAAAGACATACACTGACTACAGATATTTAAATAGTTAAGTCTATATTTGGCACGGTAAGACCGTAAGAGGTTCAGATAGACTAAAAAACTTTTTAATGTGTTAATGAATCGATAAAAAAAAATGCAGTGTTTGGCCAGTGGTTTATTTAACTTTCTTTCGGTCATGCCGTCTTAAATATGGCGTCACGTGGCGTAAAAAAAAGTCAGTATTTAGTTCTCGTGTATAATACACATAAACTTAGTAAAAAAATACGTATCATACACAACTAATTTTAATATCTCAAATTTTACAGTTAATTAACTATTAATCAATTAAAAATCCTTATTATAAAACGCGTGTTAAACATCCACACATAAAGAAGTCATCTCCGTAACTAAAAAAAAAAATAAATAAATGATTTCTCTAATTTAAAATAGTTTTTTGTTTTCTATATTCATTCATTTTGTTGGCTTTCCAACAAAACCAAACTTATGATTCAGTCGGTTAGTTAAGTGCCATACCTGATACACGCTTAGGCGATCATGTCTCGAAAGAGACATGACTGACTGGGCAGATGATTATCCCGCAGTAAGTTGCCATTGCTTTCTGCGGTAGACTGGTTGCCATCCAAGGCTATAGAACCCAGTCTGTCCTGTTATTTTTAACCCATAACTGGAGGGAAGAGACGGATTAGTAGCATTCCCAAGGGTATTTGCGCGTAAGTGAATGCAATGAATTCAACTGGAATTCGAACTCGGCTCTCCGATTTCTCGTTCCGAGCCGATATCCACTGCACCACAAAACAAAACACACATCCATGATTAACTGGGGAAAATACAGACAGAGATATAATAAAAAAAAAAAAAAGAAACTTGGAAAGTCATGTTTACGTCAAACGTTAGGGGATAACCTGGAAGATAATTAACAGTAACACTTAACAGCGTTATTTAAGAAAGCAAAAATGTTTTTTCTTTTTCTACTTCAGATGACAACGCAGTTGAAGTTTCGCGTAAAATTCTTCAAAGCCCCAAATTTGCCTCAATGTTCTGAAGGTGCGCATGCGCATAACGCAAGAAAGTTTTTTCGTCGAATGTAAAGTTTGTCTCGTGTCATGAACTTTTTTTGGTAACTGTTGATACAGATTTTTATGGTGGCTGTTAACAAACTAAATTATATTATTCGAAGGAACTATATTTCGAGTCAAAGAGGTACGTTTTAACTTTCTTTGAATTCTGATAAACATTTTTGAAAGAATTTTTATAGTTTTTAATTTCCATTAAATTGTTGCAGTGTACAAGGTACATTTTTTTTTTGTTGATCCAATAACAAACATTTAAAAATCGTAAATAAATTTCAATGTTTTGGTAATAAATTGTTTATTATTATCTGCGATTTTCTTTAATTTAAGAGGAAACAAAACAAAGTACCTTTTTTTTGTTGAGCTTCCAAAAGAGATATTTTTCGTTGAAGTTTAAACCCGATTTTATTCACTTTCACTCGGTCACAAAAAAAAAAAACTGATAAAAAGATTAAAGAAAGTTCAGATAATATTTTTAAATTAAATGATTGAGTTATTATTGATTTAAAACTTTTAATTTGTTATTCGTTGATTTTTTTTGTGTCTTAAAAAATGAATGAACAAAATAAAGCTTGATCTAACCGAATTTCAGGCCTGTTTTAAAAAAAAATACTTTAATATTCCTCTACTAATTTTTTTTTTCTTTTTCAAAAGTATTTATTTAAAATGCTTGTAAAATATTTAACTACTACTTATCTGGTCGCAACTTGTGAAAAAATAATGGCGTTGACGAGAAACCCACTTTAAAAAATACAAAAAAAACTTTGGTTTAAAAAAAATTAACTTTCTGCAAACATATTTTTTTATCTTTTAAGTTTGTCTTGTTAATGAATTTAAAATTCACGGACAGGAATTTTAATTTTCAGTAAAATTAAAACTAAAAAAGCAATTGATATATTTTTGTTTTTGGAATTTTTTTTTTCGTTTTTTTTTTTTGCTCATCTCATTCAACAAAAAATCGAAATTCCCACTCATCGTCATTTGCTTGGATTTCATCATTTATGGTTATGCGTCTTCGTTTAAAAAATAAATTATTTATTTTTTAAATAAAGGCGCAAAAAAAAGACAAGTGAAATAAATATCACTTCTATTTATTTTTTTTTTTTCAACATAAATTTTATTCATTAAGATTTCTTTATCACTTAAAATGATTTTAAAGTGGGAAGGGGTTGATCAGCGGTCAGTCTATATTTCTTCTTGACCAGTACTCGTAAAAGAAAAAAAAAAATTAGAAAACTAAAAAATAATCAATTTATTTTCTTCTTCACTTGATGAGGTGAGGTGTGTTTTATTTTCTCTTTAGCCTGCATTTGAGTGTTGTTAATGTTAAACTAGTTACTAGAGTTTTATCGTAAATATTTAGAAAAAGAAAAGATTTATAAAATTTAATAAATCTCTTCTTTTTCTATATTTACGAACTTTAATTGATAAAATCTGTCTGATAAATTGACAAAAAGTTTTTTTTTTCTTTATGACAACGGTGACCTAAACTTTACCATCTTTTTTTGAGACTTTTAAAAACTTTTTTGTTTTAAAACCAAAAATTGTGATGCAAATTACAAAAAAAGAAAAAAAATGCACTCTTCTCAAATTATTTATTTTATTTAATAAAAATATTAGAGTTTATTATGGGAATTTTAGTCTCTCAAGTTAAAAAAAAATAATTTGGAAATTCTTGCAAATTATCACGCACCATTGTTTTTTTTTTATTTGTTTTTTTTTATATAAATTTAAAACGTGCCCATTTTGAAAGTGTACACATTGATTATAAGAAAATAAAATCGATGACTTAAAAGTCAACATTAAAATTAGATTACGGAGATTAGAATATTTCCAACATTTTAAAGATTATCCTGAGAACTTAAAAATTAGCCTAAAAACAAAAAAAAAAGACGTTCATCCGTTATTTTCTGCAGTTATGTTCTTAACAGAAACATGTATAGCTTATCAGTGCTTGACAAGTGATTGTCGGCTGTTGAAAGATACGTAAAAATCACTACTACTGTTCATTTTAAAAACCGTTTTTCTGCCTCTTTTATTTATTTTAACTCAAGTGGAATGAATATATTGAATTTGAATCTCTATAGCTATATCTACTGCTAGTTAAGGTTAGGGTCTTTGTGTTGGGCTAGAAAGTTTTTCTCTTCAGAATCCATCTTGTACATTTATAAATCTACCATTCGTCCGTTCATTGAATACTGTTGCCATATCTGGTCGGGTGCCCCTGCTATTCATCTCGAGGTCCTCGACAAAATCCAAAGAAATACCTGAAATGTAATTTGTCCTGACTTTGCATCTTGACTTAAGTCACTTTCTCACTGACTTAGTGTGGCTCCCCTCTGTCTTTTTATTTTTGGCAACTGCTCTTATGAGCTTTTTTTTTTCCTGGTCTCCTGACTAGATGAATTTAATCTTGTTGCTAGATTGGCATCTAGGTCCCACATTTTAACATTGAAATAGTTAAATGCAACCACCACTTTTACTCGAACATTTTTTTTCGCACTTCCCATCTGTGGAACTCCCTTCCATTTACTTGCTTCTCTGATAGGTACAATCTCCAAAAATCTAAATGCAACATTAGTTGCCATATCTACCTTCTTAAATCCCATTCATCTTTTATTCTTTCTTCAATGCCGCCATACCCCCTGTACCCAGTCTTTTCTCCCAGTGTAAATCCCCTGTGCACTAGTGACAATCCTGTCTTGCTTGGAATGAAATAATTAAAAAAAAATACTTGTTTCAAATCAGATTAATTATATGGTGCTACTGTAGCATGAGGTCTACTTCAATATATTGTCTACTCAGGTGCAGTGTGAAGGTTTACTGGGTCCCTCCTCTCACACAGCAATCCAGCAACAGCAGCACACACTCGGGCAATTGATCGATCGTGGTTGGATGCTAAAATTGATGATTCTCAAGAATATGCTAGATGTTGATAGACAGCTGTTCCAGTCACATAATGATCATTTTTGCCAGAAGTTGATGAGAAAAAATTCCAATGATCTATTTGTGCCATTCTTAGAAGATATAGAAAGTGCTTATCACTAAAATAAATATATGTATTGTATTTGATAGCGTATTTATTGTGGTGCAGTAGATATCAGCTTGGAACGAGAAATTGGGGAGCCGAGTTCAAATTACAGTTGAATTCCTTGCATTCACTTACGCATAAATACCCTTAGAAAAGGTATTAATCTGTCTCTTCCCTCCAGTTATGGGATAAATAATAGGACAGATTGGGTTCTATAGTCTTGGCTGGCAACCAGTCTACTGCAGAAATTAATGACAACCTACTGTGGGGTAATCTGCTCAGTCAGTCATGTCTCTTTTTCGAGACATGATTGCCCAAGCGTGCATCATGTAAGACTTAACTGACTGACCTTTAATATAAATAGTATATTAATATAAGGTTTAAATAAATATGTATACACATACAATATTATAGTTTGATGCTGCAGTAGACCTCACACTATAGTAGCACAAATTATACTTTAAATCAGCTAATTTTCCTCAAAGTTTCAGAAAAAATATTTTATTTTTGGATGATTTTTTAATAAAAAAAAATTACATTGAAATGAAAGATGGCTAAAAAGGGGTTCTAATCAGCTGTTTAAAAAAAAAAATTCAAAAGAACCAATTCCAGTCAATATAATTATAATTTTTGTTTGAAAAATACATTACTGAGTTGTTTTGCTTAATCGAAATAGTAAATTTAATTCTTAATCTTTCAATTAAAGCTAAAATGAAAGCTTCAAAAAGGCTTTTTCATTAATAGAAATTTATATTTAAACTTGGGTATCACAAAAGTGTTATTATTTTTCTCTTGTTTCTCTTGTTTTATTGAATTCTTTCTGCTATTTTATAAAGGTACCTACATTTAAAATTTAAATTTTTGGGTAAAGCAAAATGTACACCTGAAGAAAGTCAGAATTTTCAGTTTTTATAGCTGCAGTTGTTAGAGATTTAAAAGTTATTTCAAGAAAAAATGTCTTTACTTTAGAAAATGGTGATACTTACAGTTTTTTTTTTGTTTTAATTTTTATCTTTTTCAAAGAAATTAAAGATTTATCTTTGTTACTTTAAGTAATTTTTACTGAAGATGTCTATCTCAAGGGAATCAAAGACAAAAAAGGAAACTAAGAAAAGCATTTCATCAGCAACCATTACTTATTAATAACTCGGTCAGTTAAGTGCCATACATGATATATGCTCAAGGTGATCATGTCTCAAAGGACTGGACTGAAGATTTTTCCTCGCAGTCGGTTGCCATTACTTTCTGTGATAGGTTGCTAACCGAGGCTGTAGAACCCAATCTGTCCTGCTACTTAACCCATTGGAGGGAGAAGAGACAGGTTAATACCTTTCCCAAGTGTATTTGTGTGTAAGTGAATGCAACAAAGTTCAGCTGGGATTCAAACTTGGCTCTTTGATTTCTTGTTCCAAGTCGGTATCTACTCTGATATTGGTTTGGAACAAGAAACTGAAGCCGATAATCAATTTTTATTTGAAGTTTTGAAATGTTTATTGATTCATTTTAGACCCGTCTTCCTATCTTTTGTTGTCAATTATTTTTGATTCTTGGGTTCTCTAACTATTCTAATGTCTATGCCATATCTTATTTTCACCTTAAAAAGGTCCTGGGTATGACCTTAAACTGCACCTGGCAGCAAGGCCTCTGATTGGGAGGTTGTGAGGAGCATGGAACCACCATTTAATTGCTGTTGTTCCTAGGTCCACTCTGACCCAGAGTGGTAGCACCTGTTAGGGTCCCAGCTATGGGTAAATAGTTAACTCCTAAACTTTGGTTAAAATGCTATGAAAATATTTAGCAACAAAACTTTTTTGAATGAAAAATAACTGTGATTTAAAATAAAAATACGTTTTCGGCCTTAAATGACCTTTTAGATGTTGATAGGCCTTTAAACAGGAACAAACAAGCACCTTAAATCTCAGCTTTTTTGGTTTTTTTTTGTTTTTATAACAAGACTTTGACAGTTGGATCAGTCACAAAATGAAGTTAAGTATAAACTTGTACATTGAGTTCACCAACTGAAATCTGGTACTCAAAACATCAAACCTGAAATAATTTAGTTTAAGAATTATGCTGCACAATGTAGGATGTGCATTGTGGTGCAACGGATATCGGCTTGGAGTAAGAAATCAAAGAGCCGAGTTCAAATTCCAGTTGAATTCATTTCATTCACTTATGCACAAATACCTTTGGGAAAGGTATTAATCCGTCTCTTCTCCTTCAGTTATGGGTTAAATAACAAGACAGATTTAGGTTATAATGCCTTGGTTGGCAACCAGTTTGTTGCAGAAAGAGCATTCTACTGTAGGAAAATCTTCTGCCTAGTCAGTCATGGATCAAAAGAAACATGATCACCCAAGTGTGACTTGACTGAATACACAATGAGATTTGATTACAGTTAAAACCAGAAAAAAGTTTCTTTTTGAAAGTGTTTATTGTCAGTATCAACACTGAACTTATGAAGAAACTATTCTATTCAATTGAAATATTTTAGACAATTGTATAGAAATATAACAAAGATTTTTCTGTTGATGTTGTGGAGTAGTTTTCACACTGAAAGTTATAATCGTGCTATGTCGGTCGCTAATTGACTTAACGCACTCTAAATGTTAGGAACTTTATGCAAGCTGCAGGGCGATGGTATAACTGGACAATTGTTTGACCTATTCCAGTCCTTCCTCTCAAACCATGCAATGAGGGTAGTATTGAATGGACAAGCCTCCCAATACTATCACATGAATGCGGGTGACCCTCAAGGCTCTATTCTCGGTCCTACGCTTTTCCTTATCTATATTAACGATCTCCCTGATATAATAAGATCCAAAGTGGGCATATATGCTGATGACACTATGGTTTACTCTTGTCTCAATCAAAAATCTACCAAGGCTGACAAAGCAAACCTCGTTGCCGAACTTGAAAAGAACCTCCAATCTGTGGTGGACTTGGGTAAGAAATGGCTCGTAAATTTTAATGCTTCCAAAATGAAGCTGCTATCTAATAACCATCACAGACAATTGTTCCTCCCGCCCATTAACATGGATCAGGCTTCTCTCCATGAAAGTAAAACACTGCGTCTCCTCAGATTAACTCTCACATTAGACCTCAAGTGGAATAACTATATAGAATCCATAGCTAAATCCGCTGCTAAGAAAGTCAGTTCTCTGTGTAGGGCCAGGAATTTTTTCCCGTCCAAAACAATCCTGCACATATACAGATCTACCATCCGCCCGTGCATTGAATATTGCTGCCATATCTGGTCGGGTGCTCCTGCTATCCACTTAGGTATCCTTGACCAAATCCAGTGGAGAATCTGTAATGTGATCAATCCCGAATTGGCAGCTAGGATTCAGTCACTTTCTCACTGACGCAATGTGGCTTCCCTGTGTCTCTTCTACAAATACTTTCACAGCTTCTGCTCCAATGAACTTAGCTCACTGGTAACCCCTATATATGAATTTCCTCAAGCCACAAGATTAGCAACTAGGTCCCACCCTTTTACTGTGAAACCAATGAATTGTAAACGCAAATTCTACTCCAGCAGCTTCTTTTCTCGCACTTCCTGCCTGTAGAATTCCCTTCTGCATACTTACTTTCCCGACAGCTATAATCTCCAAGAATTTAAATGTAAAGTCAATAGTTATCTCCTGTCTCACTAACTTACATCCTCTCTCTCATGCTTTTTTTCTCCGTCCACCCCACTCTCATCAGTATTTTCTTCCTTCTCTTACTCTCTTCCTGACACCCCCTGCAACCTCTCACTCCTTCTTATGACATTCCTCCTATGTAACCCCCCTGCAAAACAGTGGCAGTAAAATGCCTTGCTTGGGGTGACACGATTATAAAAAAAATCTTCCACTGAAAGCTGACTCCTTAGTATTCGGCTAACTGCCGACTAATATCAAATGCCTAGTAGCTCTACTGAACGCCAACAGAGCTCTAAAGAACTCTCTAGAACTTCTAAGAACACCTATAAACTTCCCAAGAACCTCTCGAGTTAACTTCCTGTTAACTCTTATTAATATAGGTGGGAGAGTCCATTATCTGAGGAATAGGTGTGTTTCACCATAACAGTTGTAAATCTAATTCTACAAATTGTGTTTATTTTTTTATTGTTTTTGTTTTGGTTAACATGAAAACTGGTTCAATAGATTTTCATTTTTAATTTGAATTTTTTTTTAAAGGAATTTCAATGGAAAAATCACAAAACTGAATTGCATTCAATATAGGTTTGGAAGTCTCTCTTTCAATGTGTCTCTTCAGAATGAAGGTGATCAAGACTCTCCACAGCTTCCTTTTTAATGTTTGATATACCATGACTTTAAAAAGATTGGTAGTTTCCTGTTTTCTTTTCCACAGTTTATGAATTTATATTTTCTGTTTTTTTTATATTGGCTGCCACCCAAGGCTAGAGAATGCAGTCTACCCTGTTATTTTAACCATAACCAGAGAAGAGAATTACTTGTATCTTCCTTAAGAGCATTTGTATAAAAACATAACAGCTGGATTTTTTAAACCTGCTTAATAATTCTACTTTGCGCACTGGTAACAGTTTTATTAGAAGAGTTCAAATACAAAAATAATGAAAGATATAAAAATTAAAGGTTTGTTTAGGGTTAAATGTACTACCTGTTCTTATGGCACAATACTAAAAGATGATAATGGTGATAATACAAAGATGTTGAAGAAATGTTTAGCATGGAATTTATGGTTACATCTAGCTAGCTCAACTATAAATTGATAAAATCACGATGCCAGTCTAGTACTATGCTTAAATTCAAAAAGTCTAGGTACCATGGCTATCATCTGAACAATTACCATAAAAGTATTTCTAGAACTATCACGAGAGACAACCTTATGGCAGTAGGAAAATGACTGAAGCTGAGCCGCCAGATCAAGACCAATAATATTGCTGATTCTTTTTGGGATTTTATCAAGGGGTTCAAAGTAAATAGCAGGAGCACTGGACTATATGTCGCAATTAAATTCTAAACCTAGACAAATGGTAGACTTATGGATATGTAAGATAGATTCTGGAAAAAAACATTTTCTTGCATAACACAGTGAATCAACATTCTTATCAGCTGACCTAGCAATGGATTCAATATAGTCTTTTTCCTTCATGTCAACTGAGAACAACCCAAGAAGGTTCAACAAGTCATTTTTCTGGAAGTTATTTTTTCTATTCAAAAAATGCTAACTTTCTTTGTTGGTATGCTTTTCTACATAATTAAGAATCTTGAGATGCTTTAGAAAAGAAGGAATATTTTGATTGGACATAAATTTAAATAAACTGATCATGTAGCAGGAAGTTGTAATTTGAATCAACAAAGGCAAAAATAGTATGAAATCTGATATCTCTGAATCACTATCAACTAATTAAGTATCTATGGAAACCAGCAAAAAAAAAAAAATAAACAAAAAAAGTATATTCTTTCAGTAAACTAGTTCTTCTCAAGAGATTGAATATTGATGGCCTACTTCTTGTTTTCTGAAGGTAAGAGAAAGCAAACAATATGGCAGACATTGTTAGGACAATCTCATCTTTTTGTGTGGTCAATCTTTGCATCTAATTACTCTCAAATAAAATTGTAAGCAACTTAGCATCGATTGTCAATGACTTTGTTTGTCTATGAATCATTTGGATAATTGTAATTTTAAAATCTCAATGAGTCAGCATAAAACAAAACCCCACAAAGTCCATTGAAAAGAAACCTGATTTTTCTCCATTTTTATTATGAGAATCTTTCTTTTGTTCAAATATTTTTTTTATTATAATTCTGTTGAAATGATTTCATAATAAAAACAATTGCCAAGTGATTTCCTGACTCGAATAGTCAGCAAAGAAGAAAAGGCAAGCAGTTTTAAATTTTCATTTTTTAATGGATTCTATGGACAATTTAAAACAAGACTTAAAACAATAAAAGCTGCTGGTTGCTAACTTTTTTCTCACACTCATATGCATGCCATTCATGGTTGGGGAGTGAATTGATAACTTCTAAAAAACTGACCTTTACTGTCCACACAGACTGAAAAATTCCAACCTCCTAAGGTAGGATTCACTTTTGAAAACCGGTTTTATAATTTTATTTTTAATTAAGCATTTAATTTTAAGTTTCTAATGAATATTTACAATATAAAATAATTTGAATATTGTCTATAAATTGTCTGTTCTAATTCCAATGTGTGTTTTCTGATCATGGTTTTGTTTTCTCTTCAGCTTTTTTGACAAAAAAACTTTCTTTTTTAAAATTAGAGGCAATGATTTCACTAGGTAATTACATTATATACTTTAAATTCATGGCTTTAATTTTTACAAAAATGAGATCCAAACTGAATAATTCTGTTATCTTTCCTTTTCACAGTACAAAGAAATAATAAAGATTTTGAGTAGAAATATATGAAAGTTTCAGTCTAATCTGATAAGAAACATATATAATTTTTTTTTTCTATAAAAGCTAGAGTAAAAATATCAGGTTGACTCCAAGATTTAAACACACAAAACTAATAAATTAATGTAAAAACCTTTGTTGAAACAATGACTTTATTTTTCTAAGTGTTTAATTCTTTGTATGTTGAAGATCAAAAGGAAAATAAGTGACTTTATTTTTAGGCAGGTGAAAAAAAGTAATCAATGCTTTGAAGTTAATTCTTAAGAATTTGAAATGTATAATGAGCTAAAAAGGTACTAATTTTTAATTCTATGTTAATGTATGTTGTGCAATCAACCACTTAGGTCACAAGTCTCACACATACACACATATATAGTAATCTGCAGACAGTCCTGTTTCACAGCTCATTAGTACGGTTAGACCTTTGATTGCTTCCAGCCAGGATTGAAACCTGACCAATTTGACATCAGTGGAAGATTCTACCACTAAGCTATCAGCACGATGAGTGCTGGTGTTAATAAATCAGTGCTCAATGTAAACTAACATAAGTAAAATTTATAGTACTAATAAATATACATTTTGTTCCTCATCTGTAGTACAACTCTGGGTTTTTGTGTTACAGGTGATGAGGAAAATGTTTGTAGGTATGTATGTAATACACATTTTAATGGGAGAAAGAAATGGAGAACTTGACCAGAGTCTAAAAGAAAGTCCCCTGCTGCCAGTATGTAACTATTTTTGATTATAGATTATTTGATGTATTTTTTTTATAGTTTAATTTCTGCAACAACTTTATATTTCTTGCAGAATTCATAAAATATTGAAATTTCTTTTTAATGTTAACTTTGTAAATGTTTGAAGTTCTTGAAATTTTTTCAATTATTCTACACAACCTTATCAGACGAATACTATCTTTTTATTTTTTTTTATTGTTTTTTATATCCCAACATTTTAGCCAATCTATTTTCTTACCCTTCTCAGGTGTGCATTACATTTGATGGAATTTAAAAATTATTTAGTACATTTATTTAATAAGTACTACAGTTAATGGAATACCATTTTATATATAAATTTCTTTTCATGGCATACTCTCTATCAGTTTGTAATTGTTGTTAATGAATTTCAGCTGTCACAAATGTTCGCAAAATATAAAGTGACCTACTGCCTGACAAAGGTAACCTTTTTTAATTTCAATTTTGTAATCTGTTTTTTTTTTTGTTTTTTTTTTTGTTTTTTTGTGAAGCTGAAGATCATTGAACTTTAAATTTGAGTAAAAATGAAATTTGATAAAACAAAGTTAATAAAATCCCATTTGTTGACACAAATTAAGCAAATCCAAATGCTCTTGTATTTTTATGAATTCGATTTTTCTTTTTAAAAAAATTTTGAATGAAAAAATTTAATCCTTTGCTTGGAAATCTCTTTTCTTGCATCATAAAATTTTATTTCAATTTTGTGAATTTTATTAACCAAAACAAAAATAACTGGCAATTGGAAATATTAGATTTCTAAAGCCCCTTCCTGACTTTGTGGGAGGTTCATAATAATTTTTCTTTTGTGTAGAGTGTGAGCAACTGGCTTTGTTGGTAGTTTTGACTGTAATATTGGTTAGAGTGATTGTTAGGTGTGTGGGGTTGTGGGGTTTGTTTTCACTGTTAGTTCCATCTAGTAATTACCAAGTCAGCTTCAGGAAAATACAGGGCAAGTACTGAAAAGTATTTTTAGGAAAGTGTACCTCATTGTTTTTCTTTTCTTTTCTTTTCCTGTCTGTATTTTGGATTTCCCTATTGCACTCTTTTTGCTCTCAATTACTAACCTTCAGTCCTGAGCAGGTACCAAACGAAGAGGGGAGATTTTATTTTCTGTAATAATAGAGAGTATATAACCGAGTCCTTAGTACTTTAGGGTTAGTATTCTTTAGGAGGCAGCGATTTGTTTTTCTATCAGGTGAACAATAGGCAACCATTCAGTTATTATGTTATTAGTTACTAAAAATGCCATTAGATTTTATTATGCAAGTCGGTGTTTTCACAATGAAATGGGTGTTGACGGATGTCGGTAAATTTTCAAGATGCGTTTATATGAGCACTATATCATGTTGGTCTCATATTTTAATATCTATTATTAAAAAATATATTAATGATAATTTTTCTATATTTTCAGGTTTTATGTTAAGCTGAAACATTTATTTATAAATAAATCCAACAGATATACACCATAAAAACATATTTGATTAACACACTCTCAGACCTGATAATTTATTCATGTTAATTTGGGCTTCTTCACATTCTATAACATTCCTCAATGTTATTGTTTTTCACTTTTCTACGCTTAACTTTAATATTATTTGCAGCCATTTTTATTTATTCCTAGTGAAAAGTGGATTGAAGAACAAGAAAATATTTGAAGGAGCTTTTGTATTGTGAATGGAATCAGAAAGATACAAAATATTAAGTGAATATTTTCTTGCGGGTCAATAATCTGCCTTTCTTTCTTGTTACTCTTTTTTTCCAAATCTCTTTTAATGATTCCTTTTTTTAATTTCTCGTTTCTGAAATTTTTTCCAACATTGTGTTCTCATCACTCAGATACATTCACAATATTTAATTTCTCTCTTGACGTTATATTTTCCTTAAAATTCAAGGCAATTTTTATATTTCCAGAATGAGGAAATATCAAAAACTAATATTTACAATATGAGCAAATATGAGCAAATCTCGAGTTACATAATAAAACCTCACGCTATCAAATAAGTTATGGTAAGTTTTTCTGATATTATAAGCTGAAATTTAACTGATATACTTGTATAAATATATATATATGTGTGTGTGTGTGTGTGTGTGTATATATTGAAAAAAAATCTTATGAACATTGGTTAATGCCAAATTTGTAGAAATATTGATTTGCATAATGCAATCTGTTATCAGTTAAGCGACAAGTTTGTTGATAAGAATGCCATAGGATGTTGGTAAAATAAAAATCCATTCTACTGTAAAACAAAGAAATGTTTGTAGAAAAAATATCAGTATTTACAGCATTTATTTTCAGACTATTGTCCTCATTTTTGTTGTTATCACATTTCCAGCCGTTGTGCCCTCCGGGCTTCCTCAAATGTATATCAATTTGGGTAGCCTACAGGGAATTCTGAATTGAACCCTTTATTTAATCTGCCAAGTGAGTGGATGGTAAACTGTTCTTGTTCTACTACTCATATCTAGGGATATATAGTTCTTTTTTTTTTCTTTCTTTTTATTCACTACTGTTCAGTTATTGTTCAGAGATTTTCACCGAGTGTAAGAAGACAGAAAAATATCAGATTTGAAACTAAATGAAAACATTGTCATTGATGGTCAAATTTGTAACCTTTTTTTTTTTATAACAAAAGTAATTTTTGTTCAAAGTGATTGTCGTGCTGAAAAAATCTGTTTGGGGCAGACAAGTGAAATCATAGACTTTTTTTGTTTCCTTTAGATAAAAAATATAAAATTTATATTGAGGTTGGTACTTAATTTTCTTAAGTGAAAAGCAATATAATCCTGTCTACAATGAAATCAGCAACAACATTCATCATTCATAGGTGACTGACAAGAGTAACCCAGTTTTCAAATGAAATAGAATCAATTTACTGAGAAGAAACAATTGAGAACAAGATATTTGCACTACAGATTGTCTGTACAATTTTATAAACGACCTGTATTCTATACATTAACTTCTTGAAAGGTGAAAAATTTTGCAAGATTTCTACAGTTGTAGAACACATCAAATATAAATAATTCATCGCAAGAAATTTAAAGTCAATATCATTCAACCATGGCAGTGATTGAATATATTCTTAAGTCCTACATTAAGTAAATCTAGGCAACTTTCAAGCTTCACCACTGCTTCAGTTTGAAATCAAATTGCAAAAAGTTTACGGACTCCTCCTTAGCTACACTTTGAAAAAATTTTTTAATTTTTGGTTCAGTAGAAAAGTTATGTCAAAATATGTGATATCTGAAAAGGGAGACTAAGTACATAAGTGACTGAGTGAGTGAGTGAGTGAGTGAGTGACTAACGCTTCTAATAATAAATCTTATTCTTTATAACTTTTTTCTGTTTAATATTTTTGCATGTTTTCAATATTTAAATTCTGATGATATCGTTTATCTTTTTTGTCAATCAAACTTTGCTTATCATTTTATCAGAATTGATTATCAGAATTTTAATTATAAATAATCATTTTTTTTTTTTTTTTTGAATGTGGTTTTTAGCATTAAATTTATATTAAATTAATAGCAATGCCTGGAAAAATCATGGATTACATGGAAAAATGTGCATATAAAAAAGTAATATTCTTAAGATTAAACCTGGAAAAGTAAAGGACAAGATATTTTAGTGAAGTAAAAAAGAAATTTTTTTAAAATATTGCCTTCAAATTTTATTTTTAGCTGCAATATTTTTGTTAATATCTTCCTTTCTCCCCAGTAACTTCCAACCAGCAGAATATCTTACTGCTACCAATGAGTTGATTGGGAGTTGTTCTGCGATTTCTTGGGTGATGTCCCATGGAACAATGTTTTTAGTCTTCCTGTTGAAGACTGTGTTCGAGGTCTCCTCTTGAGTTAAAGCTATCATTGATGCTTTCATCTCAACCAGGAAGTTACGATTTAAACTTCATTCGTCCTTCTGGTTTGCCCCTGCTTGCTCAGCAACCATTGCCTACAGAATCACTTCTTCCAGTTTTATTGAATCCATGCATCTAATCATAATAGGCATCTTTTTACCTCTGCTCATAATAAGTGCAAAATGATGTTATGTGGTTGTTTGCTGAAAGAATGAAGCAGTGTATAGCATCTCACAAGTTCAGCTTCAAAGATTACTGGCAGCTTTGTAAAAATGTGTTAAATAACAACAAACCCTCAATCCCTCTTTAATCAATAAATTTGAGGTCCTAATATGTTTAGCGGACAAGGCTGAATGCTTTGCTCGCAAATTCTCCAACAACTCAACATTCGATTCATCTGAGGTTTCTGCACCTATTTCCCACCTAGAAATGAGTCTCAACTGAGTGTCATTCACATTACCGCCTCATTGGTCTCTAACATAATTTCAAAGCTTGACCCCCATAAGGCGAACGGAGGTGACAGAAAACTAATCATTGTTCTGAAGAAATGTGCCCCCTGAACTCTCATCTGTCTTCTCCAAACTACTGCTTCTTGCTTTCCTGCCTGCTGGAAGTCCTCCTTTGTGGTTTCTGTATTTGAGAACTCGGACCCCTGTAATTATCACCTTATCAGCTTCCTATCGATTCTGTGCAAAGTGTTCGAGGCCATTATCAATGCTGAAGTGGTATAACATCTCATAGCCCACAGCCTCTTCTCCGATAAACAGTATGGTTTCCGCTTCACCAAGTCTACTGCTGATATGCTAATGACAATCACAGAGTATATATACCAGGCTCTTGATAAGAACAGTGAAGCTCAAGCTGTTGCCCAAAGCATTTGACAGTCTAGCATTCTGGCCTTCTATACAAGCTACATGGCTATGGTATAATTGGATGCTTGTTTGATTTAATCCAGTTGTACTTTTCAAATCATGTAATGAAGATAGTATCTGGAAGCATGCCCATTCAATACTATCATATGAACACTGGTGTCCCTCAAGGCTCTATTCTAGGTCCTATACTTTTCTGATCTTCATCATTGATCTCCTTGATGTAATCAAATTCCAAGTTGGTATCTATACTGATGACACCACCATTTACTCCCACCTCGATAAGAAATCTGCTGGAACTGACGAAGCAACCTTACTGCTGATCTTGAAAAGGATCTATCTGTAATGAAGTGGCGTAAGAGATGGGTCGTAAATTTTAGTGCTTCCAAAACGAAGCTGCCGTCCCTTAACTACTATAGAGAATTGCTCCTACCCACCATCAGCATGGATCAGGCTAGTCTCCTTGAAAGCAAAACACTGCGCCTCCTTGGCTTAAACTCTATTGGCCAACCTCAAGTAGAATGACTACATTGAATCCATAGATAAATCTGCTGCTACGTAGGTTGGTTCACTGTGTAGGGCCAGGAAGTTTTTCTCATCTGAATCTATCTTGCCCATATATAAATCTACCATCCACCCGTGCATTGAATCCTGCTGTCACATTTGGTTGGATGCCCCTGCTATTCGTCTCGGGATTCTTGATAAAATCCAATGGAGAATCTGCAATGTAATTGATTCCAACCTGGTAACTTAACTTCAGTCATTTTCTCACCGATGTAATGTGGCTTCCTTCTACCTTGTCTACAAATACTTTCACGGCTTCTGCTCTGATGAGCTTAGCTCCTTGGTGCTCCCTCTGCATGAATTTACTCGAACTACTAGACTAGCAACTAGGTCCCATCCTTTTACATTGAAACCAATCAAATGTAACTGCAACTTCTACTCAGAAGTTTCTTTTTTTGCGCTTCCCACCTGTGGAATTCCCTTCTGTATACTTACTTCTCTGACAGCTACAATCTCCAAGAATTTAAATGCAATGTCAATTGCCATCTCTTATCTCCTTGACTCACACCCTTTCCCTGACAACCCTTGTATCATGTTCTTTTCCCTTTTCATGCAGCTCTCTTCACACCAGTGTTCTCATCCTTCTTTTACCCCTTCTCTGACACACCTTGTAACTTGTTCCTCTTACCACTCATCTCTTATGTAATCCCCTGCGCACCAGTGGCAGTATTGTCTTGTTTGGGGTGAAATGATTATAAATATATACTGCTTTAAAAACAAGAAATATTTGTCTCTAAGTCCCTTTCATCCAACATCTCATCAGGAGTACATCGTTGGCAATAAATTATATGAAAGAACAGTAATAACGAAAATAAAGTAAAAATGCGGACAAAACACGATAAGATATATATATATATATATATATATATCTTATCTTATTAGTAAAGTTTTGTAATTTGCTTGAAGCATTGTGTAAAATAGTTGTATGGGTTATGTCTTGAAGGCTGTCATAATGCGTTGAGTGAAATAAAGGAAGGTAAGGAAGTGTTTGTGTTACCTATTTATTAAACATTAATATTTCGAGATTAAAATCTCATCTTCAGAATGGCAGAGAAGCTTTTTGACTGTCCAAACTTCTTTATGATCTCTCTCTGAATGGTTGTTTAGGGTTGTCCACTGCTGCTGCTGCTGCTGCTGCTGTGTGTGTGTGTGTTCTAGCTGCTGTATGTGTGTGTGTGTGTGTGTGTGCGTACATGTGTGTATTCTAGTTGGGGCATTAATGGTATGTGTGTGTCTAGTTGGGGCTTGTGTGGTATGTGTATATGTGTGCCTATTCTAGTTGGGGTCTTTATGGTCTTATGATATCAGTCCCCTTGTATGTGTGGTTTATCTTAATGTGATCTGAAAGTTCACTTGACTCTGTGACCAGGGTCGAAGAGTATCAGTTTCTTTACTGTTGTTTTATCTTTCTGATTTATCTGGTGGTGTTTGAGTGTGTGTCTATGTGCTTGTGGTTATTGTAATTAAATCTACTTTATTTTTTATGTGTGGGTGTGTGTGTGTGCCTGTCCTTTCAGAACATAGGCAATCATGGACTTCCACTTGCCTCTATCAATATTTTTCCTCTTGGTATCTCTCCCAAACTTCACACTGCCATCCACCTGCTGAAGCCCATCAAGTATGTCTTGCACTTCTTTACCCTCTCTCTCTCTTTTCCTTTATCCATCCTGTGAGTATTAGGTTCTCCAAACCCTCCATCCTCATTCAGTCACTTAAGTGCCATATGTGATACACGCTTTGGGTGATCATGTCTCGAAAGAGACATGACTGACTGGGCAGAAGATTATCCTGCAGTTGGTTGCCATTCAAGGCTATAGAACCCAATCTGTTCTATTATTTAACCAATAACTGGAGGGAAGAGACAGATTAATACCTTTCCCAAGGGTATTTGTGTGTAAGTGAATGCAAGGAATTCAACTAGAATTCGAACTTGGATCCCTGATTTATCGTTCCGAGTTGATATCCACTGCACCACAACGATGCCCCAAAAACCTCAGCTGTCTCTTTCTGATGCCAAGTATAAGTTTCCTTTTCATTTGCATTTTCCCCAAAACCTCGTTGCTCACATTGTTAGTCTATGGTATCCTCAGCATCCTTCTGTAGAACCACATTTCTGTTGCTTTGAGTCTTTTCTTCATCCTTGAGGAGATTGTCCAGCATTCGCTGCCATATAAGAGGACAAATATCACATAACAATCCAGTACTCTTTTCTTTGTCTCCAATGAAATCTTCTTGTCTCTCAGTATGGCATTAAATATATTAAGAAATTAGTTCCTTCATTAAAAGTTGTATAATTTTAACGATGACAAATTAGCAAAAATTATTTATCATTCATAGTTGTTTTAAATATTTTTTTCTTTAGAAAGTCAAATTTTATCATGTTCAACAAAATGTTAACTTGTTTGATAATTTTTCTTTTTGTTATAAGGTCAAAGAGTATTTGTGGATGGGGAGGACTAAAGAATTTCCAATTTTGACTTGTTTTTGCCTTAAAATTTTTCAAAGTCTTAACATTTGGTGGCAGACTTCCAGTAATGCCATCTGTTTCAAAGGCATAGCATATGTTACTTGATCTTTTTTCTATGGCTTGTAACCACTTTCTGCTGAACTCTACAGACTTCTTCACACTTCTTGCTTCAATGACAACAGATTTCTCATATTTCATCTAAGGGAATCAGCAATTTTTTTTTTTTATAGGAGCAAAAGAAAGTAGTTATCTGCCTAATGGTAACTTAAAATACCTTCAAGATGTAATATAGATATTTATTGAGATTACTCTGGCACAAGGTTAATGTTTAATGTGGAGCACCCAGTGAGAATCAAATTTGCTAGTGTAGCAAATTAGCCTGTGATAAGTTTATTAATCCTTATTATATGGCTTTTATTTAACAGTTAAAATGGAGTTAGATGCCTTGTATTTAGTAAGGAAATAATAGATAAACTACAAAATTATGATTTGACATTTGAGATAATTATTTACTTATATCCAAAATTGAAGTCCGTGCCATTTTGATTTGTACTCTCTGACTTTCTTCAGGTGGCAGTGTGTGTGTATATATTTTTTTTGGGGGGGGGGGGGGTAACAGTTGGACAAAAACTTGTGATTATGCTTTGGAAATTCTTGTAAAAGTCAAATAATGGTCGAATTTTGATGAATATTTCAGGACTTATTCATTAATGACTGAAATCATATTTAAAATAATTATTTTTAGAAAATCTTAGTAAAAATATTTTTTTAAAATATGTAACCACCACCACCATCAATACTAATTTCCAGAAATGTCTAAAAATTCGTGAGTTTGCCCATATACTTAATATTAATTAAATTCAGAAGTCATTAGGGAATGCTAATCAACTTTTTTTTTTTTTAAATTAGCCCTTTTTCAGAAAGTCTGCTCCAAATTGTGAAAACAAAAATGTAATGAAACTATGCCATTTTTTTATTTAAACTTTCGATTATTTTTATAAACAATATATACTGAGCACAGTCCAAAAAAAAAAATTTTTTTTTTTCAATTAATAATGAATTTTTACAAGAATTTTTTCATTTTTATTATTTTTTATTATAATAATTTATAAAGCTTCGAAAATCTTTTAAAATTCGCCCTTCATCATTTACGCTATGTTGTTAATATGTGAAAACTGTTTACTAACCAAAAATAGAAAAGCTTGACACAAATAATCGAGCCATTTGATTTTTCAAATAATTAAAACATTTTAATTGTGTGTATATGATGACCTATATTTTCTTTTTACAGGTGGCTGTACATGATATATATCATTAAAAGTCACGCTCCTTACAGGGAAAAAAATTATATAAACATTTTCAGCCGGGTGCAATTCTTTCATCTTGCTTCCGTGTTTCATATGCCCTTCATTTCAACATTCAACAGGCTTTGCAAATCATCCCTTCAAAATTTAAAGTAAGTTTTATGTTTTAATTCCTAGTTTCCAAATTTTGTTAAAAAGAAAAAAAAGGAATTGTGAAATTCACAATTTGTGGAAGTACCTAATAAAATATATGAAAAATAGATATTAAAAAAAAAAATAATGAATGCTGTAACATTGTATAAATTGAGTTACCTCTGTCATGTTATGTAATTTCATTCTCTGTTATTGTAAAATTATTTTTAAAAAAGTTTCATATTTTATAAAATATTAGATAATTGCTGAAAAAATTGTGTTAAGTTTTAATTTTACTATATCGTTAAAAACCAAAAAACAAAGCAATTAAGATAAATTTATTTTCTATACTTAGCATTTTTTGACAGCTTCCATCTGTCATGTCAATTATCACCTCTGATAACATGATAAACCCTGATAACAAGGCTACCATAATTAAAAAAACACTTTTATAGTACATTTCAGTCAATAAGCAAGTAATACTTGTTTCAGATCAGAAGATTAAATTTGTTAATTTGACTAAAATAATGAGTCAGCAAGGGATTTTTTTTTTTTTCAAATCGAGAATTGACTTCTGTTTGCAAAATGTGTTGATTGATGAAAAATGGCCGAAAAATTGAAATTTTTTTTAATTCGGAAAAATTTTAGATTTTAATCAATATAATTTCAGTTTGAAATACACCAGAGTATTTTGCTTACTGGAATTAGTAAATTTATTTCTTGGCTTTCAATTTAAGCTAAAATTAAAACTTCAAGAAAACTTCTTTATTTTTAAAAATTCAATTTAAATTTAGGTATCAAAAACAAGTGGAGGTTATTCAAGACGGTAACACAAGAAATGATTGTCAGTCTCTGTTTTAATGTATAAATATCAAATGTGGTCAAACTGAAAAAAACATCAAATTTTATTCATATACTGATGCTTTATTATTCCCAACTTTTTCCTGACAATAGCATTTTATATGAAAAAAATTCTGATGCAGAAATATTGGCACTATTTTTACTTTTTAACAAATGTTTCTTGCAAAACTCTTCCAAGTACTTGAAAAAAATCCTTTTTATTCTCATTTGATCTCAACTCTGGATTAGGTAACCATGACCTAGATTAGGTTCATGACTTTTTAAAAAAAAAAAGTATAAGGAGAATGTTTCTGAAGTTGACAGAAATAAGTTTCCCTTGGTTGAACTTAAAATTTTTAAAATTGTTCCATATTCTTTTTCTCCATTGTGTTACTATGGTTACAAACCATGTTAAAAAACTTGGTTACCAACCAACCAACCATATTGATTGCACCCAGGAAAACTCTTCTGCAACCACCACTGATCAATTTCATATCAGAAACTGATAACCTTATTTTATGTTGTTGAACAAACTATTTACAAATTACAAAGTGTGTGGGTGAGGGATGGGGGTTAAAATTTTCAACTGGGATATTAAAAAAATAATTTAAAGTTTTCTTTAGGAATTTAATCAACTTTTTTTTCCTCACTAATCCATAGTTAGGGTATAAAATTCTAGTGCTATAAAGTAGGTACCTCCACTCGTTTTCGATAACTAACTTTTAAAGTGAATTTTTAAAAATGAAGTTTTCTTGAAACTTTTATTTTAGTTTAAATTGAAATGTAAATGATTAAATTTACTATTTCAAGCAAGCAAGATACTCTGTTGTATTTCAAATAGAAATTATATCGATTGGAATCTAAAATTTTTCAATTTTTCTTTTTTACTCTTTCAATTTTTCAGTCATTTTTGAGTGATCAGCACATTTGTAGGCTGAGAACTTTTTAACATTCCTCATAAAAAAATGGTTGTTTTGGCAGGAAAACTGAGAAGTTTCTTTTATGATATTTTCTCTATCCTGTGACAATTTTTTTTTTTTTCATGTGAATGTTATTCAAAGCAAGTTTTTGATGCTATAGGATTTGGTTCAGATGCCACCTGGTGGCTGTTCATATTAGACAATGACACAATTTTTCTCTTTTCATTTTGCATTTTTACAAGGTCAGCTGATCATGATAAATACAGTTAAATTGTATTTTTCATACCAGTTGTCCACTAATGATATAAAATTGTTTCATGCTCATAGTCTTAGTAATTATTCCTTTGACTATGGCCATCTGTTGACATTCATATTTGTGAATAGCTTCTGGTTGAATTCCTGTTTACTATTTTTGCTAAGAATGATCTGCTGCAAGATAAAGTTAGGACATCATTTAACTTTTTACAGTCATTTCTGTATTTGGAATTAAGATGTGACTGACATCGTAGACTGCAATAGTCTTTATTAATTGAGGGTAGCAAGGATTGTTTCAGTGCACATTGTAATGTGCATATATCTACAGCTTGGAGGAAGTTAAAAGCATTTTCCAAAGTTGTAGTTATTAAGATTAATGTGTTTATACATTTTCTATAAGAAATAACTCACAAATTCTTTTTGTCTGGAAAAGAAATACCAGCATTTAAGCTTAACAGGAAAGATATCTTCAATTTTAATTATTTAAATTATATTCATTTTAATTATAAAGAATTATTAGTAAACTTTAAATTTATTTTGTTTTTGCAAATCTTGTATAATTTCTAGGAAATGACCTTTAGTAATTATTTTTGTTTTACTTTCATGCTATTAATATTAGGTTTTTCTTTTTGCTTCATGTTTTGCTCTGTGGTGATATTTGACCCTAAGCAATCATGCCTTTGCTCCATGGGGATACTGACCTTAAGTACTAATGGTTTTGCTGTTATTAATCAAATTTCCTGTGCTTAAACTCGAATATTTGTGTTCACTCCAGACATCTTGCGTTTCCATGGCAATTACTCTTTTCTATTATCTTTATACTCACCTTTCCATTATTTCACTGGCTTTTCTTCTTTTGCTAGTTTTTTTCTACCTCTGAAAGTTGTCTTTCATCTTCCTCTTCTGTGTGGGGGGCTGTAGAGCAAGAAAATTCTTCTGGAAAAGGATCAAACATTCTTGGATGAAGAATTGTATACATGCATATAATCATTATTTACATTGTTCAGACTGTTGTCCTCATTTTTATTGCTGTTGTACACTATGACCTTTTTCAAGTGACTAGAATTTTGTACTGAACCCTTTATTTCAATCACTGAGGTAGATTGTTCTCATTCCATAAGTCATGCCACCAGGTATTGAACTCACAACTCTTTGTGTCAAGTCATTGGATCCAACCAATGCCTTTATCCACTGAGCCATGCCTCCTTGAGGACATCAGTGTATGAATTTTCTGTATACAAACAACACATTTCGGAATGGGATTGGGCATACATTGGTAGCATGAAGGCTTAGCAATGGGCTCACTATTATCACCATTATCAATGGCTAATATGTACATGAATTAATTCAAAGAGTTGACACTAAATCCACATCATTAAAGCCAACACTATGATTGAGATATGTAGCTGACATCTTCATACTCTGGGCACACCAGGGAGAGGTCCAGACAGTACTGGACCATGTGAACTCAATAAGATCATCAATACAGTTCACTATGGAAAAAGAGTGACAACAAGCTAGCATTCCTGGTTGTACTAATATCTCTAGCAGATCATGGATTCAAGTTAGAGATATTAGTACATCCAGGAATGTTAGTTTGTTGTTGCTCTCTTTTTCCATAGTGAACTGTATCGATGATCTTATTGATTCCTGGATGTACTAATATCTCTAACAGAGCATGGATTCAAGGCATCCATATATCGCAAACCAACATTCATCGAGCAATACCTCAACTTCAATTCTCACCACCCATACAGTATAAAGAAATACCTGCTGCTTGCAACATCTGGCAAAAGTCATAATTGGCAACTCAGAGATATATGAACAATAAATGGTTAGTATAAGCAGTACCCTACAACGTAACAACTACCCTGGGTGCATGACAGCAGCTTTAACAAGGGCGGAAGAAGATAACAACACTCAGAAAACAGCTTTTGTCTGCCTACCCTATGTGAAAGGATTATCAGAAAGAATACAAAAGGTCTGTGGTCTATATAACATCAGGATGACCTTCAGAAGTGGTTCAACACTTTGCAGATATTTCTCTCGAGTAAGACTCTCCAATAGAGAACATGACTAAGAAATGTGTGTACATCATCCCATGCAGCTGGAAGAAATATGAGAAACTGATCACCCCCTTAAGCTAAAAGAACACTGTATGGCCATAACATGAAGGAAAATAGAAAAATCAGTTGTAGCTGACCACATATGAGCTTAGGTCTTCTTCAGTTTTCAGTATTTTCGGGAAAGGGCTGTCTGAAATTTTAATTTAAGGTTGGTAAAAGTATGCTCATGAGAATAAAACCTTTGTTCCCAAACCCCCACCAAAATTCCAATGTACACTTTACAATTTTCTTTGTTCTCTTTGGTGGGAGATGGTAGCTTGGTAGATCATATTGGTGGATCTACATTAACCTTCAACCAGATAATTTTCCTTGAGTCTGCAATTGTAGGAAGGTTCAATACTGGGTTTTGTATTCATTTCATAGAGATTTCTTAAAACTGAAGGAAGAAAGCCTAAGTCCACAGATAGATTGGAAATTAACAGGCTCATATAGTCTGAGTGATAAATCTAATCTGTACATAGTAGAAAAAATTAGGATATTAAAATATCAATGTCAGAATTTACTTTTTAATCAACATAAAAAATTAGTTAGCAAGTGTCATCATCAAAGTAGATTTAAACTCCCTTAAAAAGGTTTAACTATTACAATTTAATCATTATAATTTTAGCTTATTTTTGGTTATTGTTCAGAATTTAAATTTAGATGCCCTTAAGTTTATTCTTACCAGCTAGCCTTGACCTCTCAAGCAAACAGCCGCCTTCCACTCTCAAAAGAAGTGTACTACTGTTACTCCCACCCTCTCTCTCTCCTCTTCTTGACCTTTTCCTGACCAACCTTTCCTACTTCTTTTCTTTACTAACCTTTATTTATGGTATACTAGAATTTCTTTATTTTTCATCTGTGATTGAACAATGCATGTTTCTAGTATACATGTTGAAATAGCTATTCCCCAAATGTAAAATTTGAATTTACACATGAAATAAATGTCTGCTTTGTAAATAAAATTTGCATCAAGCTCTCTGTTAGATCAATTTTAATATTTGACCTAATATTACTAGGATCCATTGGGATTATTTACCAATCTTCTACTGGATTGATTACTACTATATATATATATATATATATATATATATATCTATATATATATATATATAAATAAATAAAATAATTGTTTACTGTTATCCTCATTATTATTTATTATCTTCATCTTTGTTGTTATCACAAAATTATCTCTTTGTTTTAAGTTATATTGTGAAGAAATAGTAATTCCAAACTGTGCTAGTTGGGTTGTAGTAATAGTTTCATATTAGGGTGAACTGTCTTTAAAAGACAGCCAACAATTTTCATGTCTGTCACATTCAATGAATAAATATAACATACACACACGTGATTGTGTGTGTGTGTGTGTGTGTGCATTTATGTATACAAGCATATGTAAAAAAAAAAGAAAGAAGGATCCAATGTTGTATTTTTTTTTTTTTTTGCAAATGCCTCAGTCAGCTGATTAAATTCACAAATATTTCTGTTCATGTGTCTTTGGATATAGATAATGAAAAATCTATTTTTATTTTTTTTATTGTTAAATAATGAAACATCTATTTGTAATAACAGCAACTGTTATCTGTGGATATTTGCCAAAATAATTTTGGCAAACCTGATAGCTATGAATATAACTCTTTTATTGCAAGTTCTGAAGAACTAGCAGACTCTGTCTATTAAACAATAACACAAATAGGATAGAGTATTTCAATTCTTGACATTCTAAAGGTTAAACATTTAGTATTCTGTTATTAAAATTTGTATCGTATTCTATTATTTGTAAATGGCTCCAATACATTATATGCCCCAACCAAATTTTGAAGGAAGAAATGGAAAAAGTTTTCCTTGTGCATTTCATAGCCCTCCCCACTCTTCCCAATTTTACCAACTGAATAGCATATTTCAGCATGACAACCTGACTAATCCTAAATTAATCACAGACTGAGAAGTAATACATTTATGGTAACTATTTAGAATGGAATAATTCTAAGTTTAAGTGCATAATATGACTTAAATCCAGCTTTATTGCAGACTGAAATACTCACTAATTGTGACAAATTCATCACAAACCAGGATGGAGCACTAATTTTAAATTAGATACATATAAACTTGAATACAGAAATAGGGTTGAATTTATATTTACTCTATTTTCATTGTTCAGACTGTTGTCCTCATCTTTACTGCTATATTTACAATGTTTCTGCCACTATGCTTCAGCCTTCTTCAGGTGCTATACATTAGAATTTTGAATCAAACCCTTTTAGTCCACAGATAGATTGTTCTAATTCAACACTTTTTTTGCATCTCAGTTTCAATTAATTCCCTTTAGTAACTCAGCTCTCCAAGTTTTGTGGCCAGATATTGAGCTCTCAAATCTTTTGGGTCAAGTCACTGGATTACTTTAACCAATGCTTCTATCCACTGGGTCATGAGTCCTTGGGAAATGTGAATATGACAATAAAAATGAGGACAATAGTCCAAATAGTGTAAATTGTTGGAATACCTCACCTCAGAAATATAGACAGTATCTTCATGATGTTGGTTTGAATCTCTTTTGAGTCATCAAACCCACAGCCTTTTGGTCATATCTGTTGCCATTCTATTGGGTCGTCTGGAAAGTTCATGCCAATTTTAGTCATTCATGTTCCAATATGTTAGAACACGTCAAATTTATTGACACACATAATATGCTTACATTTCTGATTATAGCACACTTCAAACTATCTTTTGAGGAAGAAAGTCTGAAATTACTTAATTACTTTACATCCCTATGAAATATTATAAGGTGCATTTTAGACACTTGGCGCTTTTTTATTACCATAAAAGCAAAAATGTCTTACAAGCAACAAAAAATGTGCTGTGTATGTGGAAGGTGCTTTAACTGACAGAACTGTACAGAAGTGATTTGCTAAGTTTTGAAGTGGTGATTGTAGCCTTATTGATGAAGAACAGTCAGTTAAGTGACATACGTGATATACACTTGGGCGACTATGTCTTGAAAGAGACGTGATTGACTAGGCAGAGAATTTTCCTGCAGTAGGTTGACATTATTTTCTACAGTAGGCTTTTTGCCAACCAGAACAATAAAAACCTAATCTGTCCTGCTATTTAACCCATAACTGGAGGGAGGAGAGACAGATTAATACCTTCCGAGAGTATTTGCATGTAAGTGACACTCAAGCAGAATGACAATGAAATCAAGACATTGATTGAGAATTACCTGCATTTCCCAAGACAAGAATTGGCAGAAACACTAAATTTATCAAAATCCACCATCCATGGGCAGTTTTACAATGTTTGGGTGGCACATGATCCGGGGGAAAGAATCTTTTGGATCACCTTTCTATCTGGGATTTACTGTATAAATGCAATGAAAATGCACTCTTTTTGAAGTACATTGTGATGGATGATGAGAAATGAATCATTTACACAGTGTTCAGTGAAAACAATCCTGAAGTATGCAACACGAGCTAACTTTAGCCTCCCCAAAAGCAGGTCTTCATACTAAGAATGTTATGCTGTGCATCTGATGGGATTGAAAAGGAGTCCTGTACTATAAGCTTCTGCCAATTAACCAGTCAACTGATTCTGAAAAGTACTGCTTGCAACTGGATTGATTAAAGGCAGCAATTCAAGAAAAATGTCCAGAATTGGCAAACGGGAAAGGTGTTGTTTTCATTCAGGATACCACGTTTTTTGGCGACATGGCAAAAATTGTTGCAGCCTGGTTGCAATGTCTTACTCCATATGCCATATTCACCAGACATTGCTCCTTTGAATTTTCATTTATTTATATCCTTGCAAAATAATGTCTATAGTAAAAATTTTAATTCTTTGGATAACATAAAAACCACCTTAATGAGTTCTTTGTCACAATGCCATCAAAATTCTGGGAAGATGAAATCTTTAAGTTGAAGGAAAAATGGAGAACAGTTGTGTAACAGAATGGTTCATATTTAGTTACATAAATATTTGATGGCATAATTTTGTTTCCTTAAAAATCAGCATGAACTTTTCAGACAATCCAATATCTGTAAAATTATAAAGAATTAAATGTTTTCTATAACATTTAGTTAACTATAAAGAGTTAAGGCAGGTAATATAACAAAAAAGAAAAAATGTTCATCTGGTGTTTTTACCAAATTGCCTTGTAATAGAGGTCAGCCTTATTCAACAGAAAAAGGCTAAAGAGTTTGTTGGTCAAAAAACAAATAAAATTTCTAATACTAATCTTAAATAATTGATGAAATAATGAAATGAAAAATGTACAATCTCTAATATTTAATTTTTGTAAGAAAAACAAAATTTGATTACCATGAAATATGATCTCGATGCAAAATCTCCTGCATTTAAATTATACATCACTGACATTTCCTCAATTGTTTTTAAAAAATATTTTTGGGTTGGGGAAATTGATGATGATGACTTTTCTGCTTTTTAACAGTCATTTGCATTTTCGTTTCCTGTTTGGTAATTTTGAAAAATCAGAATTGCGGTTGGGTGATTAAGTTAAAGAACCAAAAATACCAGGAAGTTGAAAAGTTATTAGAGGAAAAGGATGAAAAATAGAAGCAGTTATCATCAAAATGAGTTTATGATATTGGCTGAGGTAGTTGCATATTTTTATCTGATGTCAGTGGTCACTATCTGAGTCAAAAATTAAGAATTTTGCTTGCTGATTTTCAAGGCAAAACATAAAAACAAGGCAGAATAAAAATACTCACAAAAATAATTTCCTGGAAAGGAAATAGTGAAAGCAAAATTATAATCTTTCAATTGTTTAACCTCTCATTGGAAGTAGTTACTGAGATGGGTGTAGGGGGGTATATATTTCAGTGTAATAAATTTTCTATGAAACTAGAATTATTTTGTCATTCAAATCGTCATTGTTCTTATTTCATGAATTCTTTTGTAGTATCTTTGTTTTGATTGCAAGCTTTTCAAGCACTTTGTTTTCTTGTCTTTTGTCATATTTTCAACAAGGGTGACCCTAAAAATATTCTCAGATTCCTAAGAGATACAAAACTATACAATAAGATATAGTCAAAAAGTTCCTCTGAATCATTAGTAACATTTAACTTCCACCCATCATGCTACAACAACTAATGTTTCAGTATTAAATGACCCATAAGGGGTTGATTTGCTGTAAAACAAACCAATCAGTCAATCGTTGTCATTTGTCATGTCTAAATGCATTCTTGTTCCATGACTTATTCAGGTTAGGAACCCCATTTTTGTTTTGTCCAGCATGTTACAGCCTTGCCATTCACCAACCTTTCTTAGGTTGCATCCAATGATCTCCATGAAACTTGAAAGAGAATCATTTCCTCAATTGCCTTATTTCTGCTAACTTTAAGCACCTATATAACTCACGACAATGCTGAGAGATTTTTTTTTATCATGCATTGTATAAAAAGTTATAAAAAAAATACAAAAAAAAAAACCAACATTGAATGAGATAAGGTCATCTGCTAAAAGCATCCTTGTAGATCAATGGCTGCAACAAACACTTGAGAACGGCAAGAGAACATAAAAAGTGAACTTGATAAAATCAACATTAAAGCAAAAACCATAAAAAACAATTGTTTAAAATTTGTTACTTTTTCTTTTCTCTTTTTTTTTTTTTTTTGTTTTAAATATCATAGATTTTATTTTACTGCTTTATCTACTAATTTGTCATATCACATTCGTTGTAAATCATTTTCAATCCTTTGTTTCAGTGAGGTTAGAATTAACACTTAATGGACGGATGTGCATTGTGGTGCAGTGGATATCAGCTAATGACAAGATTTTTTATTTTCTTCTTATTTTACAAATGTCAAGATGTTTGCTTACCGTTTGAGGTTTTTCTTCTCTATAGTTTGGCTTATTTTCAAATTCCCTATCATTTTCTCAGCTGAAAAGGAAAAAAAATCAACCTGTTTAAAATCTTCAAAAAATCAAAAGTCTTAATGGCTGAATATGAAAGTATCTCCCTGAGAAACTATTCTGTCCATTTTAAATTATTAAAGATATTAGTAGAATAAATACAATTTACTTGAGATTATTTCAAAATTTATTATAAATGTATCAGAAATCAATGTGCTTCTAGATCATCTTTGCCATTATTGTCATATCACACAGTGTCCCTGCCAGTCTTTTCATCATCTCTTCTGTCATTTTGCACAAGCAGACATACCAAGAATAAGTTTGATCTTGTTTCCATGCAACAAAGTGATTATATAATACTTCCATCAATGCACTATTTTTTTTTTTAATCTCACTTGATATTTAATGAAATTCTTTGTTTACACTGTTTGGACAATGAAAATATAGATATTAAAAACTGTACAGCATGCAAGTTTTTTTGTAATAGTGGAAACAAGAGCTTCTAGTAGTATTTTTATATAAATAAATAAATGATATTTCTCAGAGCAAAATCAACCTGAATATAGTACTACAGACAGTGGCCATAAGAGCCTCACCACATAAAATCAACATTTGCTCAATTTACATTCCTTCAAAGGACTTTATAGATGGAACTGAATTAGATAATCTACTGAAGCAGCTCTCAAAACCATTTATTTTAACGGGAGATTTTAATAATCATAACATATCGGGCTGCAAAAATACTGAACATAATTGAAGTTTTTTGTTTTTTTCAATAGAAACAATATATATATATCTATTCAGTGACATGTCATATACTTATCTCTCCTGTCAAGTGATACATATACAGTAATAGTTCTAACCTTAAATGATTTTGCAACATCCATAGACTATAGCTGGACAGTACATTGATATATGTGGTAGTCATCACTTCCCAGTTGTGTTAAAAAAAACTCTGGATCTTTGCCATATGAAAGAATATCATATTGGAAACTTGAGAACGCTAACTGGAAGGAATTGAAAAATGCATGTGCTCTAAAACTTACATCAAAAGCCAATATAGAGGACATCCTTATTTTACAAGAACACTTCTTTGTATTGCAGAACAATACATATCAAAATCTAAACCTGTCAAACATGATAGACCTTGGTTTAACTAGTAAGAAAGCAATCAGATTGCATCAACAGTTCTATATAAGTTAAAATTACACCCAACCCAAGAAAATTTGAATATCTACAAAATAGAGCTAAAGCATGCAGAATAATGAAAAAATTCAAGCGGTCCTCATGGAAGAACTTGTGTCCGAGATTAATTTTAACACCAAAACAATATGATTTATAAAAGCACTCTATTGAAATATTTATGTCAAAGGAATTAACAAAAAGGATATTGCAAATTTATTAGCAGAAAACTTCTCTCAAAACTCTTCAAATAAAACTAGTAAATTATTTCATAATATCAAAATCAATGAAGAGAAGGAAAAATTAAATTTCTACTCTAGAAATAAAAATTACGAGACTCTTACTTGACCAGAATTATTAGATTCTAAAAAACAATTACACAGCTCAGCAGTTAGATGAAATTCACTATGAATTTCTAAAAACCTATAAAATATTTCCTTGAATTACCTGTTCAAAATTTTCAACACTATCAAAGTTAGTGGTAATATTCCCAGTTTCTGGAAACAAGCTATCATAATTCCAATCCCAAAACCTTGAAAGGACTTAGAAAATCCTTCAGATTGTTGTCAAATCACACAAGTTGTTTATGCAAAATATTTAAAAGAATCATTAATAATAGTCTTACTTGGTTTCCCAAAGTTAATAATAAAATTACAAATTTACAATCTGGCTTCACAAAGAAAAAAAAGAAAGAAAACAATTGACCATCTGGTTCAACTGGAGTACTTTATCAAATTCTTTCACTACAAAGGAACCTAATGACAGTTTTCTTTGACTTAGAAAAAGCTTATGATACTTCATGGAGATATATCTTGAAAGACTTAAATAAAATGGTTCTTAAAGAAAGATTACCAATTCTTATCAATAACTTTCCTGACAACAGACTTTTAATGTTTGTATTAGCACTACACTTTCAGATCCATATGAGCATTAAATGAATATCCCTCAAGGAAGCATATTATTGGTAATACTCTTCAAAATGCATTATTAAATGCTTCTACCCTGGAGTTGAAATGGACAAATTAAAACTATGAGGATTTTGATTCAAATCGTGGAATGAAGTCAATATTTTATTTCAGAATGTCGGATGATAGAATGCAGAATTCATTTGAAATAAAAAACAAAATGAATTCTTTATGAAACAAATCTGAGTAGGAAGATGCTGAAAAGTGTGCCATTAGTTCATCTTACGTTTTCTAGATGGATTCATGCAAACGTCTTTCTGGAAACACAGACAGCAGCTGATTCAGCAGTTTTTCCAATGACAAGCCTTTCTTCAATTGTTTAGACAAAAAATTTTGTTTTTTCTACATTCAATATGGGATTCTTTCTTCCTTATTATTCACAGTTAAATGTAATTGGCTTTCAGACTAGATTGTAGCTAGAAGAGATCTTTGACATCTGAACACATACATGAAATAAGTGGAATTGTTTCTAAAACTGAACACACTTTGTCAGGAAAAGTTGAAACCAAAACTGTCTTGTTTAATCCAAAGTAAATTTCCCTTCCTTTTGTTTGTGTGTCTTTGTCTGTCTGTCTGTGTCTGTCATTTACTACACAATAACGTCTTTTGTTTCACACACTTTCTTTTTCATGTTTTTTTTTACTGCTTCTGATAAGAGATATTTACATATCAAATCTATATATCTTTTCTTTTAGAATGAAACTAAATGGGTTGATTGTCATCATCAAGGATTGTGTGGTTAGGATCAGGTCTTCTTTTTTAATATTTGAAGGAACATGTAAAAATAAATTCAAAACTTGAAATATTTCCCCAGTGACACTGTGGAGTTCTGAAAATGCTTTTTCCTGTTGGATAAAGGGAAGTGAGTATATTTTCTCTCCCAAAAAGAACTTGCAAAAACCAAATCCTGACTTGTGCATTTCTTCAAGTACATCAGAAACATACCATTCAAGACATATCCAAATTATGGTTCAACCAACAGTTGTTGTTTTCACACCTTGAACAATTTATTAATTTTGACTCCTTGAATTATTCAGACTAATATCCTCATCTTTAGAGTTTTAGAAGCAATATTTTAATTATCTCTTTTTCCTTGGGTACATATCACATTTTATAATCTTCACTATCTTTTTTGTTTTTATTTTATAGCTACGTGTACACATACCAAAGATGTGTTAATCATTGTCAGTCTTATTTTTATTTAATTTTATCAGAAATGTTGAGGATTAAGTGGGTTGGTAATCCAGTCTTTTTGATTATTTACTAATTAGTTAGTTGGAAATCCTAATCTGGTTTATGTATGTGCTTTTGAACTGTTGGCACCCACTCACATCTGGATCATCATCCTCTCACTTATTCCCTCCACTCCTGTCATCAGCTGAAGTCCCAGAAGAGTGTGGGTGGTGGCCATGGCTAGGCATGTTTGACCCACCAGACAGCATGATACAGATCCTCTTCATGTTGTTGGTTGGATTTCAAATTCTTGATACTACTCTCTCCTCTCTCTCCTGGGTGGTCCTACACCAGGAAAGACACAGTTCTCAAGATGGCTTCAACTGATCCTTCAAACATCATTTTGGTTTTCCACATAGCATCTTGCTGCTATCGAGTGAGATTATATTTCAAGTGTTTGATAATGAAATGACAATAGATTTCCTTTTTGAAAATTTTTTTAAATGGGATAAATTGGAATTTTAAAATATTTGAGACAGTTTTAGTATTCCGAATTCACTACTACTGTTTTTAATTTTGCAAATATTTGTTAATAGCATCCAACTTCCATCTATAAAATATGGATAAAAACTAACTAGCTATGACATCTCAGTCAATTTAATGTCAAATTGGATTATTTTGATTTCAAAATGATTTAATCAAGAAGTAAAAAAATTTTAATTTTTTTTTTTTTTCATCTGGCACTTTAGGTATAAAAAGATTTTGTCCACAGAATGAGTTGATGTTGACAAAATAAATTCTACCAGAGTGTGGTGACTAGTAATAAAACCGCTCTTGATATTTAAATAGAAGAAGACCACTTAACCACTTTGAGTGGAAAGTTGTTTATCAGTATTGAATTTGAACTGAACTCTTTATTGGCATTGTACTTTTTGCTTAATGATTATTTTTGTCTGGATAATTTAACAGCAGAGAACTTTATTTTCTGACTTATACTGAGTTTTGTTTGGAGGAAGAAAAGAATGTCAAAGATCACTTCCATTTTTTTTTTTTTTTTTTTAATATATTTTCATAGTCACAATGCAATTTTCAAGAGAAGTTAAGAACAAATACATGAAGACTCTTCTCAAGAACTTAAGAAATTAAAATATTCACTATCTAAAATAAGATGTTCCAAGAATTTTTTTTTTTTTTTACAAAATTGTAAAAACTGAAAATATACAATATTTTAATTCATAATCATCAGTCCCATGACTGGGTGTGGTTGTAGTGTCATTATGCAACTTGGAGGTGGGGTATTCCCCTAAAGATAGTATTAGCTAGGCAGGCTCTGGAGCGGGAAGCTAGCAATTGTTACTGGGGTCAGATAGTAAGGCATAGGTAAAACAAGATGTCTGACAAAGCCATTAATGAGTGCAGAATTGCACAAGGAAGAGATCCATTGAGGTGGCAATCAATTTATTTGTGAGGTCAATACCTTGGTGGGGTATATTCTGAGGTCAGCCGCCACGAATATGTGCAAGACATTTTGCTGCCATTTCAAGGGTCACTTTACCAAGGAGCTTGGCCTCTGACATAGAGTTTTGCAGCTATTTGGCTAACTTTTCTTGGCTCTCACAAACCGAAGTGGCTAGCTGTGAGGGTGAGATCATGGAGTGCGAAGTGCACATGGCATTGAAGAGGGTTGGCAGTAGCAAGTCTCCGGGACTTGATTGTTTACCCAATGATTGTTTTTGATGCTGTTGCACATCTTTATGCTGATTTTGGCAGTGGTGTGCAACAACTGGTTCCATCTAAGGACTGTCCAGGGCCACATCTCCAGGGGTGTGATCATGCAGGGTGTTATTATATACCTATGACTCTACTAAACACATAGATTTTGGCCAAGATCCTGATGAATCACTTGCAGTCAGTTGCCGAGGTTCATGCTGTGAAGGACCAAGTAATTCAGAGTAACCTGCATCTGATTCACATGATCCTAGAGGGCATAGAAGATAAGCAAGCTGCACTGATCAATTTGGATCAGTCCAATGCATTTGATAGGGTCAACCATTGGTATCTGGCTGCTGTCCTGCAGGTTGCCAGATTCCAACCAAATAAATCAACCTGATGTATCGATCATTAATGCTGTGGCACAGGTAAATGGAAAACGGTCGAGTGCTTTTGTGCTGTTTTGATTAGTTCATCAGTTACCCACTGTCGCCTTTACTTTACACTTTGGCATTGAACCCCCTCCTTCGCCAGCTAAGGGACAAGGCATGCAGTCTAGCTCTACGTGGAATCGTTCCTGGTGGGGCTCGAGCCAGGATTTCTGCATACATCATTGTATCTGTTTTCATGTCATGCCACAGCAACATTGAGATGGTACAGAAGGCACTGGAATGGTATGAAAAGGTGACAGAGGCCAAAATTAACTGTAACGAGTCTTCCAGCTTGTGGTTAGGAAGGGGTTTGCACTTCTGAGATCCTTTAGTCAGGCTGACTGACCTGTTCTCATTCTCGGAATGTGGTGTGGGATGGATCTCTAATTGGAGAAGAATTGCTTGGGGTAGCAGTCCGGACTTGGCATTGACAGTGATTGTCCATGAGTTTGAGTTTTGTTTAATGGCATATCAACCTCTGTTGGTTATTTAATGCCAAAAAGTTGGTTTTAAGATATTTTTTTTTAATGCTCGGTTATAGTGAGGTTGATTTAGTCAGATTTTACTGAAAATTTTTTGTTTTTATTCTTTTTTATTTTAGAAAGCTGAAAATGTCTTCTAGTTTTGTATTCAAAAATGTTTTGCTGAGAGTAATTTTTTTTTCCTTTAAAAATGTGTTAAGTAATAATTTTTCCTTAAAAAATGTTTTGTTTGTGATATTTTTCCTTCAAAAATGTATATTTTTCTATAAATGTCTATTTTTATGTATATATTTCTATAAAAGCGTATTTGTATACTTTCATAGTGTTTTGACCCCAGTTTGTGGGGGTTAACTATTTGCCATAGCTGGGACCCTAACAGGTGCTACCACTCTGGGTCAGGGTGGACCTGAGAACAACAGCAATTAAGAGGTGGTTCCATGCTCCTCACAACCTCCCAATCAGAGGCATTGTTGCCGGATGCAGTTTACCGTCATACCCAGAACCTGATTGCCCATGAAGGAGGAAGGTTGAGGCATGTGCCACATATATCTTTACTCTCATCCTTTACCGGTTGTCTGTACTCCCTCTCTGCAAAGACCATTGGAAAGTGACCAAGCATTTGCTCTCCTCCCTCTTGTGGGGTGGTAGCAAACATCAGGTTGACAGAGATGTCTGTGCCCAATGGCTGAGAATGCCACACTTGGCAAGTCACCAACACGCAAGATTGGTGTTCCTATGCTATGCATTGACAGAGGACTTGATTCCCAAGCCTTACTATCATTCTTCCCGTTTCTAGGGATGAGTGCCAATGTAAGCCCTAGAATAAATCAAGTTTCCTATAAGAATGTCAAGCAGCTTCAAGGGTCATTCTTTGGTTCACTGGCCTTTCTCAGCCTCACAGGTATTGTATCGTAAACTACTGGAGGGGATTGCTATGAAGGACCCTCTCTGTGGACAGCTCTGCTTGTCGGCAACTGAGTTGTGCTCTTTTTGGTCTTAGGCACTAGTGGCAAATTACTTCAGTAACCTTGAGTTTTCGCTTATCTGGCAATTGATTAGGAATGTATATCTCTCAATGACATGGCCTTCAAAGGGAGCTGAGTGGATTTGTCTGTGATTAGTGTGACCTTGGTTTAGAGAAAATGGCTTTGCATACCTTCTACCATTGTCATTAATGCTCTTTTCTTTGAGACTATGTTAGAGAGTTGATGGCTCATATCGCTGCTGAACATTTTTTATCCATCAATCTCATATATGCCTGTGCTAATGTGTCACCCATTTTCTAGGTTGAAACGTATGGTGTTTTTTACATGACTAGCCAAATGGTGATTTGGATGTTGCAAATGGAGGGATGAACACTATTCTTATCAGCATCAAAAACTGGGTAGTGAACCTTGTTCACCTTGTGTTCCCTTTTTTTTTTTTTTTTTTGTATTCAGACACCCACCCTCTCATTTTCATTTCATTTTTATATATATATATATATATATATATATATATATATTGTATATAAAACATTTTTATACCCCCCCCCCTTTTTTTTAGTTAGGTCCCCCTGCAAATATGCAGTATTATGGTATATGTAGGATTTTAAGCTGATGGATGAGTTCTTTGGTGTATGAACATATTGTAGTGAGTGATTTGGTTGTGAATCTGATTAGCCGGGTATAGGATAGAAACTGTTGACATGCCTCACTCCACTCCCTTTAGGCCATGTGTTAAAATTATTGTATAAATGATTGTATAAATTATTGTATAAATGTACCGTAATAAATATTCATTCCAAGTAGTAGGAATCAACACAAACATTCTGAAATCCTACAAATTTTATAGTTACAGATTCTAAAGTTGATGCGATCAAAGTGTTATAAAATGTGATGTCATTTTGATTAGAATACAAGTCACATTTGACTATTTCAACCAAATTTGTGTATAAGTTGTATATTTCTTGTTTGGATGAAAGGTTGGTGGACAATCACTATCCAACATTGAGATTCTTCTAGGGTACCATATAAGTGATTTTGCTAGTTGCATTAGAATACACTGAGCCTAACAGCTAATCACTTCATCCCATCTTTAAAATACTTTGTAATATTGGTTAATAAAGAAAAATTAAATCAAAAAGTGAAATTCAGATGAACCACAGGTAAAGTAACGGTTACAATTCTGTTAACATGAATAAGAAAAACAGTTGTAGCAAGTTTATGTGGTGACTCAAAATCTGAAATTGTTCTCATGGAACTACCTGTCCTACCTGTTACAGTTACAGGCCAGAATTTTTGAATACTGATTTCCAAAGAAGGTTGGATTTGTCTACTTGAACAAGTGATGCAGCTTACTGATCTCCTACCTGTAAAGTAGGTACATCCACTTTTTCAATGAAAAAATCACATAGTATGATGTAAAAAAGCCCAAAACTTAATAAAAATGGTTTTATTATCAAAATGTTTATTACTGAGAGGAAAGACCAAAGTATTTTTTAATCTTTTTTAGAACATTACAAATTTTGGTTGAAAATCTTTTTTTTTTTTTTTTTTTTTGATCAGTGGTCCATGTAATTAATATTTATGGCTAAGTTTTTGCATTTATTTTCTAGAAAAAACACATTAAAATTTTTTCTTGCAAAAATCAAATAATTGTCAGGTTTTAATGAACCTTTCAGGATTTATTTACAAATGAAAGAAATTATTTTTGAAATATTTTTTTTTCTGTATGTTACTCATGAAATTTTAAATTAAATTTTTATCCCAAAAATATTTTTTTATTAATTAAAAGGAGTACTCTTTAGAGAACGCTAATCATTAATTTTTTTTTAACACTTTTTATTTCCCAAACTTCTGCTCTGAATTGTGAAATAAAAATGACATTAAAACTATGACATTATTTAAGTAGAAAAGATTTTAATTGCTTTTATAAATAACATTTATTAAGGACAATATTGTCTAAAGAAAACAATTTTTTTTCCAATGAATAATGAATTTTTACAAGAATTGTTTTCATTTTTTTTAAATTTTGAAGCCATTTATAATATATAAATCTTTAAAAAATTCTGTATACTTTCATCTGGTTAGGCAATATTGTTATTAAGTGAAAACTATATTTACTAATCAAAAATTGAAAAGCTTAATACAGATCATTTTGACAAAGATTTTAATAAATTTTTTTTTTTTTTTTTTATGTATATAAATATGTAATGACTCCCACCTTTTTTTTTTTTTTTTTAAAGTATGGTGGACCATAATGACATTATGACAAACAAATAGGCCCAATAGCATGACTATGATAAATTTAAAGTCAATATTCCTAAAATCTGATTATGGAGGAAATTTTTCACCATTTTTAAGATTACAGAGTACTTAAAAATTGACCAAAAATAAATGAACAGATCATGCAGCAGAATCAGCCTAGAAATGGGACAAGAACAGTGTGGCTTTGATAAAGATGCCAGAACAAGGAATGCGATATTCATGCACAGAATGTTACCTGAAAGAGCAATACAAATGAAGAAGGACCTTTTATCTGTGTTTTATAGACTATGCAAAGGCATTTGACAGAGTACGTCACAAAGACATGCTTGGCAAAGTTGACATTTTCGAAAAAGACATTAGGATAATCAAGAATCTATATTTGCTGCAAGCCACTTGCATACGGATAGGAAGTGAATTCGGCAGGTATACAAAAATAAAAAATGGCGTAAGACGAGGATGTGGTTTCTTACTGAATCTCTTCAACTTATATAGCGAAACAATTCTGAGAGAAATAAAATCCTTGCTAGGATTCATCATTAGTGGCCACTATCTCAACAATTTAAGATATGCTGATGATATATTGCTGATAGCAGACACGGAAAAAAAATGCAGGACCTCCTACAAGAGAAAGCGAGAAGAAAGGACTGAGCATAAATTTCAAGAAAATTGAATGTATGTTCATCAGTAAAAAGACCCCAAAATGCCAATTACAGGTTGGAGAAACTAAAATAAAAGAAATTTAAATACCTGGGAAGCATTCTGACCAGATGGAAAGTGCGACATTGAGATCTGAAGACACATTGGCATGGCGAAGGTGTACTGAGAGACAGAAAAATTTCATTGGAAAGAAAAGAGTGCTAAATTGCTATAGGATATGTCCTTCTGTGTGGAAGTGAATGTTAGATGATCTCCTCAAAGATGAAGGAGAGGCTCAAGGCAGCAGAAATGTGGTTCTGCAGAAGGATGCTGAGGATACCATAACTCAAATGCATGAGCAACGAAGTGTTGGAGAGGATGCAAATAAGAAAACTCATATTTAACATCAGGAAGAGACAGTTGAGGTTCCTGGAACGTGTAATGAGGAAGGAGGGCTTGGAGAATCTAATACTCACAGGATGTATAGAAGGAAAGAGAGACAGGAGAAAGCAACATAAGACCTATTTGATAGGTTTGAGCAACTGGATGGCGGATCAGGGTTTGGGAGAGATACCAAGAGAAAATATGTTGAGAGAAATAAGAGACAGGGCAAAGTGAAAGCCCATGATCGCCTACATCCTGAAAGGACACAGCACACAAAAAAGAATATTCCTCAAGTAAAGTTTCAAAAAAATATATCTTATTTTAAAATTTTTTAACACAGGGAATTACAATACGATGAAAGAGGACTAAAAAATGGGTGTTAATCGGCTATTTTAGAAAAGATCCCCAAGAATTGATTCCAAGCAATATAATTTCTGTTTGAAATGAACCAGCGTGTTTTGCTTACTGGAAAGAGTAAATTTAATCATTTAGCTTTCAATTAAAACTAAAATAAAAGCTTTAAGAAAACTTTTTTTTTATTTTTAAAAATTCAATTTAAAAGTTAGGTAGTGAAAATGAATTGGGGATACCAACTGTCAAGTTAAGAAATTTTGTATTTTTCATTTTTAAATTTGGCTTGTTTTGAAGGCAAAAGATTAGATATGGTATATATGGATGCTTACCTTAAAACTTGTCATAGGGTGGGTTGTATGTACTGAAAGAAGAATGTTCCAGTCCTCATCTTGGTATTGACAGTAAACAAACAAAATGGTAAAATTTTTTAACTCAGAGACTAAAAGCACCAAATTGGTCTTTAAAAAATTAATGGTAATTGTTATAGTGAATAAAATGTTTTGCTTTGCTAAAAATAAAAATATCTGCAAAACACTTGTCTTTGATTTAGGGAAATTTACTTGCTTTTGTAAATAAAGTAATTTGTAATTTGTACCCACAATCTACACAATTTAGTCACTTGTGTGACAATTGTCTCTGATGATCAACATTGTCTTCACCAGTAGAGAAAATTAGTAACCATTACTTTTCAGTCTTTATTCTCCTCACTTTTGTTTTGGCTCATCTTCAAGACTTCATTACTGTGCTTGTATTTGTACTGTTCCCATTCCAAACTTATATTCTTAGGATTTGATTTAGAATTGGATTGGTAGCAATCTTTGTTTTTCATTTATACACTAGTCTTGGGTATGACAATAAAATACATCTGGCAGTAAGGCCTCTGATTGAAAGATTAGAGATTTTGAGGAGCGTGGAACTACTTAACTGGTGTTGTTCCCATGTCCACCCTGATGTTATAGCACCTGTTATGGTCTCAGCTATGAGAACATAGTGTTTTGATTTTTGTTTGTTGGTTCATTAAATACAAAAAGACAATATGGTAACGTCGTCCTGCAGCCTTGGCTGAGATAGAACTCACTACATCCCTCCAGTATTCCCTGTGCATTTGGAACCCTGGCGCAGTTTATAGTGAAATTCATAATCTTGTCAAATAGCTGAATACTTGATGCTTCGCCAGGGCTACCAAGGGTGTTTTTATTGTGACACCAATGCTAGATGGGTTGCCTCCAGCCCCCATCCTATTAATTAACCCATAACTGGAGGGAAGTGATGGATTAATTTTTTTTTTTTTATAATCGTGTCGCCCCAAGCAAGGCATTTTACTGCCACTGTTTTGCAGGGGGTTACATAGGAGGAATGTCATAAGAAGGAGTGAGAGGTTGCAGGGGGTGTCAGGAAGAGAGTAGGAGAAGGAAGAAAATACTGATGAGAGTGGGGTGGACGGAGAAAAAAAGCATGAGAGAGAGGATGTAAGTTAGTGAGACAGGAGATAACTATTGACTTTACATTTAAATTCTTGGAGATTATAGCTGTCGGGAAAGTAAGTATGCAGAAGGGAATTCTACAGGCAGGAAGTGCGAGAAAAGAAGCTGCTGGAGTAGAATTTGCGTTTACAATTCATTGGTTTCACAGTAAAAGCGTGGGACCTAGTTGCTAATCTTGTGGCTTGAGGAAATTCATATATAGTGGTTACCAGTGAGCTAAGTTCATCGGAGCAGAAGCTGTGAAAGTATTCCTTTCCCAAGGGTATAAGTGCTTATGTGAATGCAGGGTACTCAACTGGAATTCGAGCTCGGCTTACCGATTTCTCTTTTCAAATCGACATCCACTGCACTACAATGCACATCCGTCACTGAACGCTTAAAGCACCTGGTATCCCAAGCGGTCACCCATCTAAGTACTGACCAGGCTCATATTGCTTAACTTTGGTGATCGAACAAGAACAATATGGTAAACATATACATAGATTTATTAAAAATAAGAAACGACCAATAGTAATATATTTTTATATCAAAATGACAATCAATTTAGCACTAAAATATAAAAATACATTTTATAGTAAAATTACCAGTAATACACTATCTACAAACTATATATATAAAAACATATGGTGACCCTGAAAGTATAAAATTATATACCAAATATTTGTAGTTGAGGCCATAAAATTGCATACAAAATATTTAAATTTCGACATTAAATAATTCATAGAAATGTTGATATGCTGCTAAACTAAAACATGTCCTGGGTATGGCAAAAAAACTGCATCCAGTAGCAAGGCCTCTGGTTGGGAGATCGTGAGGAGCATAGAATCGTCTTTTAATCACCGTTCCCAGGTCCATCCTTTTATAGTATAAAATCTCAGCAATACATTTTGAAGGGAAAATGTATATACCAGCAATACAGCTGACTCTCTTTACAAAACCCTCTTTACAAAAATATGTCAGTGAAACCTGATCTACAAAGTGATTTCTTACAAAGAATATATATTCTATTCATATGAATCTATTGTAAAAATCTTTTTTGTATTAAATAACCCATTAAGTTTGAGATGTCATAAACCAAACAAAAACTACCAACCAGTCATTTCTGCATAAAACAAAATTATCATCACATTAAGAGGAACCTCAGTTTGCTTAAGCAAATATTGCTTATTTTAATAAATATTCCAACTGCTATTTAATGTTCTTACTAGGTTCAATACAAGTTTAGTAAAATGAACTTTTACCCCACAATATTGTTTGCTTGATCCAATCCACTGTGATACTCAGTGATCCATCTGCCAAACATATTTCTATGAATACTAATTTTTTTTTTTTTACTGTCTCTAAGGTTTTTACAATAAAATTAAAATAGACAACAACTACATAGCTACAGTTTTTGTATGACTCAAAATTATAAAACTCATAAGCTCAACTGGTTGTTTAAAAAAATGTCTAGTTCCCATTACGTATTTAATTTAGTTTTTTTTGTTTTGTTTTTTTTTGTTTTTTTTAACCTCAAGTGCAGAATATTAACATAACTCAGTGGGTGGAGAATCTTTACTTTTCTTTTTTTTTTTTTTTTTTGTTTTTTTAATCAAAAGTCTTCACTAAAGTTTGTATTTTTCCTGGCAAATACAATATGTTGGATATCATCTTATTTTTTTATTACTTTATATATATATATATATATATATATATATATATATATAATAAGTTCATTTTAATTGTGAAATGTAAGCTTACAGCCATATCATTTGGAACCACAAGTTTCCCCATAGACACCATAGTAAAACCTGGTCAGTACCTTGTGAATACAGGATAATGTAAACTTAGAGGTGCAGATGGAGTAATGGATATTGGTTTGGAATTGTTAATTGGAGCACCAGGTTCCAATTCCCATTGGTTTCGTTATATTCACTTGCACACAGAAAGGCATGAATAATTAATATAACTTAGCAGTAAATCATTATCTCTAAAAATAATTCTTAAAATCTAAAATTATTTTCTGGCCATAAATAATCAGCAAAGAGTTGATAAACCGTAGAAAACAAATCAATCAAATAATTGTAAAATTTGCAGAAAAAGCCTATTTCATAATTTTTCATTTTTTTGTAAAATGTCTATTTTTTCCAACAAAAATGAAAATATTAATTTTGATTGAGTTTCCACAGAGTACAAACTTTTTTTATTTTAAAAAGAAAAAAAAATATAAGTGTAACTGTTTCGCACCAAAATAAATTGATTACTGCATGTCGTCTTCTCTTTTATCCTAATTTTTTTACTTGAATATGAAGTAGATTGGAAATTTATTAATTTCATATTCCTTTATTATATCTGATGAGAAAATAAATAAGATCCAATGAAGACCCACACCTTATCAGGTTAAGATAAAAATCTTTAATTAACAGATATTATTTACTTATGTTACATAAAAAAAATTTAATAATTTACACAAATTTTAAAGTTGTTCTATCCTAAAAATTTTATAACATGATAATATCTTATCTGAAATTGTTCAAGTGGTGAATATATTTACTCTATAAAAGACATTTGTATAAAATTCTTAAAATAAAAACACTAAATGTTTCTGATAATCCTATTTTATCCAACATTAGACACATTTTAGATTATCATAATATTCAAAATTTTTGTTATTAATTGAAATGTTTTCTTAGAATTTTTTCTATCTCTGAAATATTAATGTCCAAGTTGAAAACTTAAAAGCTACAAGTTGTAGTATAATGTTTTGTTTTTACAGCTTATTCAAAAATTTTCCTTGTATGGAATTGTTTTCCTGTTTGCAAAAGTAGAATATAGCATTTCACAATGGTTAAACAGATCATGTGGTGTTATTTCTCACATTTGATATGTAAGTAGCATTTAGTCAAAATTCCAGCTGACTAAGGTTTATATATATATATATATATATATATATATATATATATATATATATATATATATATGTGTATCGAGGCAGCAGATAATTTTCTAAACATATAGTTAAATATAAGAGACAATGAATGTTTATTATGTTTAATCATGAGCCATTCTAAACATTGTATTTTGGCTTTAATTTCAGGAGAAAATAAGACAAACATACTCCAACGTTTAGATAATTTTTTATTAAGTTGGTTCTAAGCTTTCGACTCATATGAGCCATCTTCTGATGTTAACATCCTTGTAACCTCTCTGAAGATGGCTCATGGGAGCCGTAAGCTTAGAACCAACTTAATAAAAAATTATCTAAATGTTGGAGAATTTTTGTCTTTATTTTCACCTGAAATTAAAGCCAAAATATGATGTTTATATTTGATGCTCATGATTAAACATAATAGACATTCATTGTCTCTTATATTTAACAGTGTGTGTGTGTGTGTGTGTGTGTGTGTGTGTGTGTGTGTAAAGAATTTTCAGAAATTCTTTGCCACTATTAAATGTTTAAAATAATAAGGTAGGGTTAAGTAAAGTTTTTTAGAGGTAATAACCAAAAAACAAAAACTTGTAAATTAGGATTTTTTTTTTTACCTTTCTATTAAATATTTTTTCAATATTTTTAACATTAGCTCAAAAGGCTAAAATTTGAGAGAATGAACTCTATTGACCAATTGCTAACAAGTATTTACTTTGTGACTTGCTGTTTTTGTTGTTGGGTAAATCCCAATTTTGTGGTGTGTGGAGGAAGCACCGAATTTGAGAGAAGTTTTCAAGTTAGCTTATAATGATAGGCAGATACGCTGGGCTAAGATAGAACTTTCTCTCTCTCTCTCTGGCTGTCTGTCTGTCTTTGGTATAGTCTGCTCTTCTAGTCAAAGCTTCCTCTCCAGCCTCTATTTTTTTCCCTTTGAATGATATGTAGTTTGGTTGGATTCCCCACACCTTCTCCCTGACCAAAAAATGGAATCTCTTGGAGAGACATCCTATCTCTATGTACTCCTAGTCTTACCATTTCCTGCCGAGGCTGCAAAAATGCTAGCTACTTGCTTAATTGAACAAAACTCTAATGCATGATTTTTTTTTTATCTTATTCCAACATGACTCTTAATCATGGCAGCTAGGGAAAAAGGAAACACCTCACTAATAAGTAGTTTAATTGGTGTTAAAGCATTCTCTGTGTTCACCTTTTAAATAGCACAAAAGTTAAATGTTTTCAAACAATATAGACATGAAAATTATATAGATATTTCTTTAAAAAATTGGTGCCTTGTTAATATTTCTTTCTCTTGTAATTATTCACATATGCTTTCAAGCCATGTTGATAATAAAATAAAAACCAAATTTCCTAGTATTGGAAAATAACTGAAAGTGTTTGGAAACTTGAAAAATTTTTACTTCTTGGAGCTGACATGAATTGGTGATTAATCGAGATTTTATGCAAAATGTTTTGTTCATAAGGGAACCATTCCTAATTGATTATGGAAAGGCAGTCCTTAGTTTTTACTTTTTTTATTCAATGTGATGTTTTGATTTTACAAAAAAATTTATTCCTATTGCTGTCTCCTTTCAGTCTTTGAATTTTTTTGCAAGTATTGATAATTATTTTTATCCACTAGAACACTTTGCTTTGACATGCCCAACATACGACAATATGGTGACCACCTGTTTGTCAATTTTACAGATGTATTTTACCAGCACAGCTTCTCAAATCTGGCTCACTCTAACAATTCTCAGTTTATTAATTGCACAACTTAAGATATTAGTATTCAACCTCCCATCTATAATATGAGGGCATTTGACAGTGTAATATTTGAATGTAATATTTTATAGAGAAGTGTTTTAACAAACAAGGTATTATTTGAATATAAATTAAATGAGTTAATTCTTTATAACAATCAAGTTGTAAGTTGACCCCGTGGCTCTTGTGCTTTGTAGATATTATTGTTAAAAAAAAATCTGTCAAAACATTGTGAGTAAAGTAAAAAAACAAAAACATTCTCAAATCTTATTAATGTCTCATTTTATAACTGGATAAATGTTTGATAGCTCAGAAATTGAACTTGTGAAGAAGTGTTTCTTCTACATTTAGGATTTTTAAAAGATGCTCTAATAAAAAAAACATTTTGAATTCTGCTTTTGCACAATTCAATAAATGTTGGGTTATTTAATACAAAAAAGATTTTTACAATAGATTCATATGAATAGAATATATATTCTTTGTAACACATGCAATATAAATAAATCCATGAATTTTTTTATTTTTTTTATTTTTTTTTTTTATGGAACATTTTGTAGCTTTTTTTCTTTCCTTTTTATTACATATTTCAATTTTATTTTTATTTTTTTTTTTAAATAAAATTCTTCAAGGTCATAAACATACTTGCCACTGTATTTATATAACATTTGACATCCATTTTATCCATCATCAGATTGCAAGATTAAAATAAAAGATGGAATCCGATTAAATAAAACTAAGGGGGAAAAAAAACGCAGCTGAATAGTCACACTGTTGATGACTTTGTTGTTCACAATAAAAAAAAATGTTTGTCTTGCCATATTAGTTGATTAAATTTAATTTAAATTTAATAGTTATTATGACTGCAGGAAACAACGATGACTGAAATAGACAATTGGGCTGCTTCAATTAAAAGGCCTTGAAAAAGAATAATGCAAAATATTAAAGGTTAATTAGATTATTAATGAAATAAATTGTGCAAATAAAAACATGGAGTAACTGTAGCCACCTCTGTTATTGACAATGGTTCACCACTGACAAGAAATTTTCACTAAATTTTGTCGGTCAACAAATGATGCCTTAACAAGTGACTGGCAGCTAACAGTTCATTTCTTAACATGAAAACTTCTTAGACTAAATAATTACAAACTTCAAAATATTTAGTTCTTTTTTCCACAAAGATTTGGGTGGAATTGTTAAAATCTGCACATTTTCAGGCCTTCTTTTCTTGCTTTTAGAGATGTTTGTCCTTTTCTACTTAATGAGAAAGGTAAACTGTAGGCATCTGCAATTTTTTTTTTTTTTTTTTCACATTTTAAATAACCTTTTCCAGTTTTTTTTTTGCTTTGGCTTTTTCATTGGTGTGGTGGAATGTTCTGCAACTTTAAAGGTGACTTGTCTAATGACACAAATGTTGTATCAAATTTTCTTTTTTTTCTTCTTTTTTTCTTCTTTTTTTCTTTTTTTTTTTTTTTTTTTTATGAAGGAGTTAATTTGTCATTTAATTCTTGTATAAAGTTACTCTCCAGTGATGGATCAAAAGTTTCTTCTTCTCTCATGTCATTGGCTTGATAACATTTGCTGAATAAATTAAATCCAGGCATTAAAGTTAAACCATTAGCTTCAAGCTTTTGGGAAAGTGCCAAAGTGACATTGAGAATATCCAAAGCATCTTTTTTTCAAACTATGATGCTTTATTTTCTTTTTTCTTTTTTTTTTCAAATTGCAAAATATTTTTTAGGAATTTTATATATACTATCATAATTGCCTTGGAATAAAATAACTGAAAGATTTTATTTAGTACATTAAGTTTAATTTAATATCCTACATATTGATTCCATATATTTTGCTTAGTGTCAAAAGTAACTGTAGAAACATCCATATTTATCTGTTCTCCAGTATTTACATTATTTGGACTATTGTCCTCGTCTTTGTTGCCATTTGTATACCCCAGTGATTGTAATAAACGGTTCAGTTCAAAATTCCTAGCACTTGAAGAAGGCCAGGGCATACATCAGCCGAAACGTCATACAAATGGCAACAAAAATGAGGACAATAGTCCAAATAATATAAATACTACCTCATCTCAGAAATATAGGCAAATGTTATCTGTTCTAGTATAAAGGTTTTTTTTTCTGTTAATCAGTTATGTTTAAAAAAAAATTGACTCCTGTACAAAAGTATAGGACTCCAAATATAAAAAGTGTAATAAACAAGAAAAAATAATCATCTTTTGATTTTCTTTTGTGATAAACTGCTACAACCCATTTGCTTATTTCTTTGAAATTCTTTATATAGTAGATACTGTGGTGGTCACATACATTTTTATTTAAGAACTTGCCACAAAAAATTTTTATGGGCCTACTTACAGAGTCTGGACTAATTCAAGTCTAATGTTTGTTTTTGAATTATTAAATGTAAATTATATCACCTTTCTTTTAAGATATATTTACTTACCATTGCTTTAACTGTTAGATTGTACTTACTTTTCAGTTTAGAGAAATTTGTAAAGAAGTTCAGTGCTAAAAAATTCTGATAAATCCAGCTTTTTCATTTCCAGATCTTCAGTGTAGACATGACTAATTCATGTGTGATTGGAATTTTGTGTTAGAGCATAGATTTATGTTCAGAAGTCTGTATTGGATGAGTTAGATGCTAAGGATAATTTGTTTTGTTTTTTTTTAGGATTTTTTTTTTTTACATATTCAAGCACCCATAAAAATAAAGTTGTTAAAACTTAGTATTTGGGAAATTAATTTCCTATGTAATATTTTCCTAATATTTTGTTACCTATGAACTTCACCACTTTTAGCAGAATGAGTCTATATTAAGATATATAATAATATCTTAATAAGATATTATATATTATATACAGGGTATCCATAAAGTTTGTGTGCACTTTAAAAAATTTATAACTTTATTTGTATTTGCAATAGAAATAATTTCTATTACAAATACAAATAAAGTTATAAATTTTTTAAAGTGCACACAAACTTCATGGATACCCTGTATATATTACTATATTTTTAAGAATAAGTCTTCATTGCAAAATTACCATGATGCAGAATTTTTCATAAAAACAACTATTAAGATGTCTAGAATTGGTAGCTTTGAAATATAGTGAATGAAACTTGTTGGAACTTATTCTCTAAATACTATAGTTGTCAAATGTTGTGCCACCTTTTGCTACTTTTAGGAACCAAAAAATGATATTTTTCAATTTTTCTGTGTGGTCAGCTGCCTAGAAAAAATTTTCATCTCACCAGAAAACTGCTAATATCTACTTTTGGGTTCAAATTCTAAAGTAATATTTGTATTATTTGACTAAAAATTTATAAGGGTATCATATTTCATTAATTTCTGGCCAGCAGATCAGAGCGTATAAGGGATTTTATGAGATTATTGAGTTTGGAAATGTTCATTTGCAGAAAATACTGATTCAGCAAAATTTCAATTTGCAATATCTTGAACGGTTAGGAATTTTCACTTAAAATTTTCATGATTTTCTAATGGCTATAAGATCTACAACATACATCAAAATGAAAAAAAAAAATCTATTTGGGTGGTGTGGGGTACAGTGATTGGTTGAATTGACCAGGAATGACCCAGTTGTTATATTTTTAGTACTTCATATAATGCAAAAATATCCCAATGATAAAATTGATCAGTAATTATTTATAATGGGATTCCTGCATGCAATTACAAGTAATCATATTTATTTTTGGCATATGAATTTTTTGAAACTGTTTCTAAGTCTTTATCTTTTCAATCATGCTGCCTCACATGCTATCTTCTTCTGTTGCACCTGTGAGTTGTGTTACCCCATTTAGGAACTACTGTTTTAAAGTATGAATATTTCACAATTAGTAGCGTTTCACAAACCATTCTGCCATCCTTGTCTCCAGACAAGGTGGTTTCTAGACAATTTTTCTTGCACAAAAACCAGAAGCATTAGTTGGCTTTCTTCTTCTTCTTCTATGTGCCCTGTCTCTTCAGGACGTAGGCGATCATGGCTCTGAGTGCACCTTCTCCTGTTACACCATGCAACCATCGTTCCGTCATCCACCTGATTAGGTCCTTCAAATATGTTATCCGTTGCTTTTCCCTGTCTCTTTTTCCCTCTATCTGGCCTGTTAGTATCAGATTCTCCAAGCCCTCCTTCCTCATTGCATGTTCCAGGAACTTCAGCTATCTCTTCCTGATGCTCAGTATTAATTTCCTTTTTGTTTCCATCATTTCCAAAACCTCATCATTGCTCACAGGTTTGATGATATTCACAGCATCCTTCTGTAGAACCACATTTCAGTTGCATCAAGTTTTTCCTTCATCTTTGATGATATTGTCCAGCATTCACTGCTATATTGAAGGACGGATAGCATGTAGCAATCCAGTACTCTCTTCTTTGTTTCTAGCAAAACTGTTTCTTAATACTTTACTCAACTTCTGGAATGCTTCCTTCGCCATGCCAATTCTCCTTCAGATCTGTATTGCACTTTCTATCTTCTGTTATAACACTTCCCAGGTATTTAAATTTTTGTACCTGCTTGATTCTAGTATCCCCGACCTGTATTTGGCATATTGAGCTGCCCTTCTTACTGATGACCATACATTCGGTTTTCTTGCAATTTATTTCTAGTCCTTTCTTGTTACTTACTTCAGCTATCTTCTGTAGGAGGTCTTGTAGTTTCCTTTCTGTGTCTGCTATCAGCACTGTATCATCTGCGTACCTTAGGTTGTTTGAATTATGGCCTCCGATTACAAATCCAGGCATAACTTCTAGGGTCCTCAAAATATTCTCACTGTACAAGTTGAAAAGATCCAGTGAAAAGACACATCCTTGTCTTACGCCCCTTTCTATCTTTTGCCAGTAAAGATTCTTGATTACTCTCAAGTCTTTCCCAAATACGTCCAGGCTGCCAAGCATCTCCATTAATTCTTTGTGGCATATTTTGTCAAACGCCTTCGCATAATCAATAAAGCACAGGTATAAGTCCTTCATTTGTATCGCCCTTTCAGAGAGCATCCTAATCATAAATATAGCATTCCTTGTTCCTCTGTCTTTAATGAAACCACACTGTTCTTGTCCTATCTCTGGCCTGATTTTGCTTCTCGCTCTATTCGTCAGGATTCGGACGATCAGTTTTGTTATATGGCTCATTAAACTGATGGTTCTGTGGAGTTCACACTCGTTTGCTCCTGGCTTCTTAGGTAGTGCTATGAAGATCGACTTGCTGAGGTCATCCGGTATGACCCCACTATTATAAATTTCATTTATTTCAATAATTTTTCCTATACCAAATTCTTCCAGGGCTATCAGCAGCTTTATGACTATGTCATCTGGTCTCACTGCTTTGTTTCTATTCAGTTTGGCTACTGCAGATTCCACTTCAGACTTTAATATTTCCGGTCCATCCTCATCTTTGCGTATTATCTGTTGCTCTCTCTTGTCATGGAAAAGATCTTTTATACATTCTTCCCATCGTTGAAGTATTTCCTTTTTCTCCAAAATGATTGTTCTATCCTTAGATTTTAGACATCCTGTTGAAGAGCAAGTTTTTTTGTCCTGTCAGTTCTTTTATTTCCTTATGCATGTCTGCTTTATTATTTCTGCTCAATCTCTCTACTTCTGCACATTTGTCATTGAGCCATTCCTCTTTAGCCTGTCTACATTTTCTTATTTCCATGTGTAGTTCCCTGTACTCTATTCCATGTCTTGATATCATTTTCTGCCTCCTTTGCATCATGCCCAGAATCTCTTCAGTCATCCACTCATTTTTCTTTCTGCACCTAATTTCCTTTGGGGCAATGTTGTTTGCTGATGTCACTATTGCTTCCTTTATCATGTCCCATTTTGAGTGTCCTTTCCCAGTTTGTTCTTCGTATTTGGTTTTCACGCTGTTAGTGTATTCTTTTTGTAGTTTGAGTCATTCACGAGTGCATTGTATATCAGTTTTGGTGCTGCGTTAGGCTTCTTCAATCTCTGGAGTTTCACTTTTAATTTCCAGATGACTGGGACGTGTTCGCTTCCACAGCACCTGAATAGGCTTTGCTTTTATTCTTTACACAGGAATCTTGATAGAAGCATGGTGCTTCTACCATAGAAGTTGGTAGATCAAGGTAGACTAACATCATTATTAATATGGTACCATACAATCTGTCTTTGAGCCAAAGAATATGGGGTGAAAAATCTGTTTTGTTAGCCCTAACTCAATGGCACTAATTATCAACTAATAATTTACAGAAAGATGGTTTTATGCATAACAGAATTATTTTTGGTGTATTTTATTGCACCTTCTAAACTTGAGTTTTTTTAACAGATGTAAGACAAGTGTGCATCTTCTCACCAGACTTATTCAGCCTATACAGTAAGACAATTCTGAAAGGATTAGGTATCCTACCAGGATTCATTATTGGTGGACACAATCTTAATAACATAATATATACAGATGATACAGTATTGCTCACTAAAAAAGATAAGAAACTGCAAGAACTGCTGCAGCAGGTAGTGAAGGAAAGAGAGAAGAAAGGACTAAACATCAGTTACAAGAAGACAGAATTCATGGTTGACAGCAAAAGGAACAACCCCAAATGCAAATTACAATTTGAAAATACCAAAACAGAACAGCTACAAAAATTTAAATATCTGAAAAGTGTTTCAACAGAACCAAAAGGACAATACTGAAATCCAAAGACTCATTGAGATAGCAAAAGATACCTCCCAAAAACTAAGCATAGTATAAAGAAACAAGAAAATTTTGTTAGAAACAAAGAAAACAGTACTGAACTGTTATGTAATGTTGCTCCTCTTATCTGACAGCGAATGCTGAACCATCTCCACACAGATGAAGAAGAGGCTTGAGACAACAGAAATGTTCAACAGAAGAATACCGAGAATACTATGGACCAAACCTGTGAGCAATGAAGGAAAGGGGACTTGGGAATTAGATACTCACATGACAGATTGAAGGAAAGAGGGATGGAGGAGACCATGCATAACCTACCTAGCAAACGGATGATGGAAGAAGGTTTAGGAGAGATAACAAAAACACAAAATTTATTAAGAGTTACAAAGAACAGGAAATTGTGGAGAGCCATGATGCCAATGTTCTTAAGGGACACAGGTCATAAAAGAAAGATTAACCTATACTTGTAATTTCATCATTCAACACTTGACCTATGAATGCAGTGGTAATCCTCTTGACCTGTTTTATTTTTTGGTAATAAATTATATATGCATTTCTTATCTTTTATTTAGGAAAGTACTATTTAATTTTATTACTTTGTCATATATGATTGGCTTCTGTCAAGGTTGACAATGGGTGCAGCACCATTTTGCTATTCTTGCTGCCTAGCAGGGTTAGATAGTTGTGGGAGATTGATTTGCTCTATTATTTGTAACCATTTTTTTCTCCAATTTGTCTTAAGAGAATTGATCTGAAATAAGTTTTTCTGAAAAGACAAAACCTAATATTCTAAAAAAAATAAGAATTAATCTTTTTGGATAAAGTTAAGACTAAACTTTCCTAATGCCATTTAGCAATGTGCAGAACACACTTTTTGGCGCCATTATCTTGTTGACAGGCAATGATTGTCTATGTAATTAAATATAAAAAGTTCTAGCACAAAATATATTCTTTCATTTTCTATACTAAGCACTTGGTTAATATCTTACTATTTTTAGATTTATTTTTTTGTTTTCAATGAATAAAAAAAATACTTAGTTTCGTTTCATAGAACGTAATTTTAAAGTAGTAATGTAGAAAGTCCTATTTTAATTCTTTTTTATTTTTTCTTTCCTCTGGAAAAATAATGCTAATTGTCTGAAGTATGAATTTCCTCAAATGCAGAATGTGAATTTTTCTCTTTTTGGGAGTGTTAGCAAATAAATAAATGAAAGAAAAATTAATATGTAGGTCCTTACTTGAATAAGAATAAAAAGATAAGTGCATACTAAAATAGTTTGTTACTTTATGACCAGACTGAGATGGATATAAATGCAGCAGAATGAAGATTCTTTGATATAAATTAACAATTTTGAAGTCTTTTTATTTGGATAAATGTCATTTTTTTAATAAAAAAATAATTATCATTTTATTTAATTTCATTATTTAAAATTTTTTTTCTTTCTTTTTTTTCTTTTTTTCTTTTTTTCTTTTTTTTAATTTTGAAGAAGTGCATATCTTATGTCATTGGTTTTGACCTAAATCTTTGCATGTGGTCTGTCCCGAAAGTATCCAGCCACTTAAAATAACCCAAGGAATAGCTGTATGGTTTTGATATAACTGATCACATGAAAAACACTCACCAATGAGGTTACACAGTCAGCAGAATGACTTGTAGTCATAATGACCAATAAAGTAGACCAGGTAAGTGTTGTGCAGTGATTTCTTGGAAATTATTTTTTTTTTTTTTTTTTTCGTCTTTTGGCCGACTTTGTTTTTTTTTTTTTTTCGTCACTTAATTTGTGTAAATAATTTTGCTATTCAAGGGTATTTTCGACTAATGATAAATAGCATCACGGTTCAATTATTTCCATTAGTTTTGTCTTGTAGAAGATTTAAATTTCTGTCTTCGAGAGATTGAATTCTTAACGGTTTGGCAAGAGAACGCAAGCAACATAACTCGACTATATTCTGTAAAAAACGGTTTAATTTCTATTTTTGTCTTCAGAAATTGAATTAAATCAACTTTACAGTGTTAGCTGCTTGTGGTAAGTCAACTGGGATTCAGTCCATTTTTCAGTCTGTTTTTGTGAAATTTCTTGGAAATTATTATTTTTTTTTTTCGTCTTTTGGCCGTCTTTGTTTTTTTTTTTCGTCACTTAATTTGTGTAAATAATTTTGCTATTCAAGGGTATTTTCGACTAATGATAAATAGCATCACGGTTCAATTATTTCCATTAGTTTTGTCTTGTAGAAGATTTAAATTTCTGTCTTCGAGAGATTGAATTCTTAACGGTTTGGCAAGCGAACGCAAGCAACATAACTCGACTATATTCTGTAAAAAACGGTTTAATTTCTATTTTTGTCTTCAGAAATTGAATTAAATCAACTTTACAGTGTTAGCTGCTTGTGGTAAGTCAACTGGGATTCAGTCCATTTTTCAGTCTGTTTTTGTGAAATTTCTTGGAAATTATTTTTTTTTTTTTCGTCTTTTGGCTGTCTTTGTTTTTTTTTTTTTCGTCACTTAATTTGTGTAAATAATTTTGCTATTCAAGGGTATTTTCGACTAATGATAAATAGCATCACGGTTCAATTATTTCCATTAGTTTTGTCTTGTAGAAGATTTAAATTTCTGTCTTCGAGAGATTGAATTCTTAACGGTTTGGCAAGAGAACGCAAGCAACATAACTCGACTATATTCTGTAAAAAACGGTTTAATTTCTATTTTTGTCTTCAGAAATTGAATTAAATCAACTTTACAGTGTTAGCTGCTTGTGGTAAGTCAACTGGGATTCAGTCCATTTTTCAGTCTGTTTTTGTGAAATTTCTTGGAAATTATTATTTTTTTTTTTTCGTCTTTTGGCCGTCTTTGTTTTTTTTTTTTTCGTCACTTAATTTGTGTAAATAATTTTGCTATTCAAGGGTATTTTCGACTAATGATAAATAGCATCACGGTTCAATTATTTCCATTAGTTTTGTCTTGTAGAAGATTTAAATTTCTGTCTTCGAGAGATTGAATTCTTAACGGTTTGGCAAGAGAACGCAAGCAACATAACTCGACTATATTCTGTAAAAAACGGTTTAATTTCTATTTTTGTCTTCAGAAATTGAATTAAATCAACTTTACAGTGTTAGCTGCTTGTGGTAAGTCAACTGGGATTCAGTCCATTTTTCAGTCTGTTTTTGTGAAATTTCTTGGAAATTATTATTTTTTTTTTTTCGTCTTTTGGCCGTCTTTGTTTTTTTTTTTCGTCACTTAATTTGTGTAAATAATTTTGCTATTCAAGGGTATTTTCGACTAATGATAAATAGCATCACGGTTCAATTATTTCCATTAGTTTTGTCTTGTAGAAGATTTAAATTTCTGTCTTCGAGAGATTGAATTCTTAACGGTTTGGCAAGCGAACGCAAGCAACATAACTCGACTATATTCTGTAAAAAACGGTTTAATTTCTATTTTTGTCTTCAGAAATTGAATTAAATCAACTTTACAGTGTTAGCTGCTTGTGGTAAGTCAACTGGGATTCAGTCCATTTTTCAGTCTGTTTTTGTGAAATTTCTTGGAAATTATTTTATTTTTTTTTCTTCGTCTTTTGGCCGTCTTTGCTTTTTTTTTTTTTCGTCACTTAATTTGTGTAAATAATTTTGCTATTCAAGGGTATTTTCGACTAATGATAAATAGCATCACGGTTCAATTATTTCCATTAGTTTTGTCTTGTAGAAGATTTAAATTTCTGTCTTCGAGAGATTGAATTCTTAACGGTTTGGTAAGCGAACGCAAGCAACATAACTCGACTATATTCTGTAAAAAACGGTTTAATTTCTATTTTTGTCTTCAGAAATTGAATTAAATCAACTTTACAGTGTTAGCTGCTTGTGGTAAGTCAACTGGGATTCAGTCCATTTTTCAGTCTGTTTTTGTGAAATTTCTTGGAAAGTATTTTTTTTTTTTTTTTCGTCTTTTGGCCGTCTTTGTTTTTTTTTTTTTTCGTCACTTAATTTGTGTAAATAATTTTGCTATTCAAGGGTATTTTCGACTAATGATAAATAGCATCACGGTTCAATTATTTCCATTAGTTTTGTCTTGTAGAAGATTTAAATTTCTGCCTTCGAGAGATTGAATTCTTAACGGTTTGGCAAGCGAACGCAAGCAACATAACTCGACTATATTCTGTAAAAAACGGTTTAATTTCTATTTTTGTCTTCAGAAATTGAATTAAATCAACTTTACAGTGTTAGCTGCTTGTGGTAAGTCAACTGGGATTCAGTCCATTTTTCAGTCTGTTTTTGTGAAATTTCTTGGAAATTTTTTTTTTTTTTTTTTTTTTTCGTCTTTTGGCCGTCTTTGTTTTTTTTTTTCGTCACTTAATTTGTGTAAATAATTTTGCTATTCAAGGGTATTTTCGACTAATGATAAATAGCATCACGGTTCAATTATTTCCATTAGTTTTGTCTTGTAGAAGATTTAAATTTCTGTCTTCGAGAGATTGAATTCTTAACGGTTTGGCAAGAGAACGCAACAACATAACTCGACTATATTCTGTAAAAAACGGTTTAATTTCTATTTTTGTCTTCAGAAATTGAATTAAATCAACTTTACAGTGTTAGCTGCTTGTGGTAAGTCAACTGGGATTCAGTCCATTTTTCAGTCTGTTTTTGTGAAATTTCTTGGAAATTATTATTTTTTTTTTTTCGTCTTTTGGCCGTCTTTGTTTTTTTTTTTTTTCGTCACTTAATTTGTGTAAATAATTTTGCTATTCAAGGGTATTTTCGACTAATGATAAATAGCATCACGGTTCAATTATTTCCATTAGTTTTGTCTTGTAGAAGATTTAAATTTCTGTCTTCGAGAGATTGAATTCTTAACGGTTTGGCAAGCGAACGCAAGCAACATAACTCGACTATATTCTGTAAAAAACGGTTTAATTTCTATTTTTGTCTTCAGAAATTGAATTAAATCAACTTTACAGTGTTAGCTGCTTGTGGTAAGTCAACTGGGATTCAGTCCATTTTTCAGTCTGTTTTTGTGAAATTTCTTGGAAATTATTTTTTTTTTTTTTTTTTCGTCTTTTGGCCGTCTTTGCTTTTTTTTTTTTTCGTCACTTAATTTGTGTAAATAATTTTGCTATTCAAGGGTATTTTCGACTAATGATAAATAGCATCACGGTTCAATTATTTCCATTAGTTTTGTCTTGTAGAAGATTTAAATTTCTGTCTTCGAGAGATTGAATTCTTAACGGTTTGGCAAGCGAACGCAAGCAACATAACTCGACTATATTCTGTAAAAAACGGTTTAATTTCTATTTTTGTCTTCAGAAATTGAATTAAATCAACTTTACAGTGTTAGCTGCTTGTGGTAAGTCAACTGGGATTCAGTCCATTTTTCAGTCTGTTTTTGTGAAATTTCTTGGAAATTATTTTATTTTTTTTATTTTTTTTATTTTTTTTTTTTGTTTCGTCTTTTGGCCGTCTTTGTTTTTTTTTTTTTTTCGCCACTTAATTTGTGTAAATAATTTTGCTATTCAAGGGTATTTTCGACTAATGATAAATAGCATCACGGTTCAATTATTTCCATTAGTTTTGTCTTGTAGAAGATTTAAATTTCTGTCTTCGAGAGATTGAATTCTTAACGGTTTGGCAAGCGAACGCAAGCAACATAACTCGACTATATTCTGTAAAAAACGGTTTAATTTCTATTTTTGTCTTCAGAAATTGAATTAAATCAACTTTACAGTGTTAGCTGCTTGTGGTAAGTCAACTGGGATTCAGTCCATTTTTCAGTCTGTTTTTGTGAAATTTCTTGGAAATTATTTTATTTTTTTTATTTTTTTTTTTTTTTTTTTTTTGTTTCGTCTTTTGGCCGTCTTTGTTTTTTTTTTTTTCGTCACTTAATTTATGTAAATAATTTTGCTATTCAAGGGTATTTTCGACTAATGATAAATAGCATCACGGTTCAATTATTTCCATTAGTTTTGTCTTGTAGAAGATTTAAATTTCTGTCTTCGAGAGATTGAATTCTTAACGGTTTGGCAAGCGAACGCAAGCAACATAACTCGACTATATTCTGTAAAAAACGGTTTAATTTCTATTTTTGTCTTCAGAAATTGAATTAAATCAACTTTACAGTGTTAGCTGCTTGTGGTAAGTCAACTGGGATTCAGTCCATTTTTCAGTCTGTTTTTGTGAAATTTCTTGGAAATTATTTTATTTTTTTCATTTTTTTTATTTTTTTTTTTTTTGTTTCGTCTTTTGGCCGTCTTTGTTTTTTTTTTTTTTCGTCACTTAATTTGTGTAAATAATTTTGCTATTCAAGGGTATTTTCGACTAATGATAAATAGCATCACGGTTCAATTATTTCCATTAGTTTTGTCTTGTAGAAGATTTAAATTTCTGTCTTCGAGAGATTGAATTCTTAACGGTTTGGCAAGAGAACGCAAGCAACATAACTCGACTATATTCTGTAAAAAACGGTTTAATTTCTATTTTTGTCTTCAGAAATTGAATTAAATCAACTTTACAGTGTTAGCTGCTTGTGGTAAGTCAACTGGGATTCAGTCCATTTTTCAGTCTGTTTTTGTGAAATTTCTTGGAAATTATTTTATTTTTTTTATTTTTTTATTTTTTTTATTTTTTTTTTTGTTTCGTCTTTTGGCCGTCTTTGTTTTTTTTTTTTTTCGTCACTTAATTTGTGTAAATAATTTTGCTATTCAAGGGTATTTTCGACTAATGATAAATAGCATCACGGTTCAATTATTTCCATTAGTTTTGTCTTGTAGAAGATTTAAATTTCTGTCTTCGAGAGATTGAATTCTTAACGGTTTGGCAAGAACGAACGCAAGCAACATAACTCGACTATATTCTGTAAAAAACGGTTTAATTTCTATTTTTGTCTTCAGAAATTGAATTAAATCAACTTTACAGTGTTAGCTGCTTGTGGTAAGTCAACTGGGATTCAGTCCATTTTTCAGTCTGTTTTTGTGAAATTTCTTGGAAATTATTATTTTTTTTTTTTTTTTTTCGTCTTTTGGCCGTCTTTGTTTTTTTTTTTTTCGTCACTTAATTTGTGTAAATAATTTTGCTATTCAAGGGTATTTTCGATTTTTACTAAGTTAAAACTTTGTAAGCCTCAGTCACTTTTTCCTTTTTTTTTTTTTTTTCTTTTTTTTTTTTTTAATTGGAGTAGATAGTTTCTACTATCGCCCGGTCTCACACTCCACCCCCTTCTTTTGAATGAGTTTAGAGGTGATCACCTTGTTTCTTGTTTAGGAAGGGGTTCCCGGTTCATCCCCTTTCTCTGGTCTTGGTGTTAGTTCAGCTGGAAGCTCTTTGCAGTTACGGAGTATGGTGGCAACGTCTTTACATTCTGAGGGTACCGGGTTGGCAGTTTCCTGGTTGCTGCTTCCGACTGGTAGTTAGGAGCCCGAACTCTTGCGTAGCGTCTTGAGAGGCTGCTCTGATCAACAGTTGAATAATACCGGGGTTCTTGTAGTGCCATATCGCGCATGGACGGGCGTCCCTGCATGAACGTTCGGTGGGCAACCCCGAGGCCACATTATGTTGTAGGCCGCGCCAGTCTCCATCCTTCACAAGTTGCAAATGATTGACCGACTGATTCTATTCTAAGACCACTCCTTAACTGAATTACTATGGAAAAAAGCAAACATAATAACAAAACTAAACCAGCTCATTTGAAAACGCCCAAACCTGTCTGCATCTCTTTCACTAACATACGCGGCATCCGCACCAACTTCCCCAGCGTAGATTCTTTCCTCCATAATAACTCACCTGATATATTAGCCCTATGTGAAACTAATCTTAACCCTTCTATCCCCTCATCTGAGTTCTGCGTTCCTGGCTACCTTCCCCTCTTCAGGAAGGACTCCAATGTTCATATGCATGGGCTTGGTGTCTATGTCAGCGAACACCTTCCCTTAGCTAGGGTGTCATCTTTTGAATCCCCAGATCATTCTTTCATGTGCTTCCGCCTCTCACTTCTCAGCTCGATTAGCTATCTCTTCTTTCTGTACCGCTCTCCTTCCTCCCCTGACTGTTCGTTACTTGACATCATTTCTGACAATATTGACAAAGCCATTTCTACCCATCCCTCTGCCCATGTATTCGTGTTTGGTGACTTTAACGCCCACCACACCAAGTGGCTGAAAAACGCTGTCACTGACCCTGCTGGTGTCCACACCATGAACTTTTCAATCACCCAATCCCTTACGCAAGTAGTGGACTTCCCCACACGTTTCTCCGACAACCCTAACGGAAGGAACTCACTTCTAGACCTCTGCTTCACTTCCATCCCAGACTCTTGCACTACCAGACAACTCTGCCCACTTGGAAACTCTGACCACACTGTAGTGTCCGTCAATATTTCACTCCACTCCCGCCCGACCCATGAAACACAGACAAGTAGAATATCATACTGCTATCAAAGAGCAGACTGGGATTCGTTCCGAGACTTCCTCTGTGACATCCCTTGGAACAACGTCTTTAGTCTTCCCATCGAAGAATGTGCATCCGAGGTCTCCTCCTGGGTTAAGGCTGGCATTGATGCCTTCATCCCTGCTAGGAAATTCCAGCTTAAATCTCATTCGTCTCCATGGTTCTCACCCGCTTGTTCGGCTGCCATTGCCCACCGGAATCATTTCTTCCGACTTTATCGTAACTATGCGTCGGAACAAAACAGGCGCCTTTTCACTTCAGCTCGTAATAAGTGTAAAAGGGTACTTAACGAAGCTAAGATGTTGTTTGCTGCCAGAATGAAGCAACGCATAGAATGTTCTAAATTCGGCTCTAAAGACTACTGGCGACTCTGTAAAAGAGTACTTAACAAGAGCAAGTCCACAATACCCCCGCTAATCAACAAATTTGAGGTCCTCACCTCCCCAGCAGATAAGGCTGAATGTTTTGCCTGCAGATTCTCGAACAATTCGAGTCTGGACTCGTCTGGAGTTTTTACACCCGACTTCTCACCTAGAACCGAGGCACAACTGAATGATGTCCACATTACACCTTCGCTTGTCTCTAAGATTATCTTAAAACTTGACCCTCACAAAGCGAGCGGTGGTGTCGGAATCCCAACCATAGTCTTAAAGAAATGTGCCCCTGAACTCTCCTCTATCCTTTCTAAGCTCTACAACCTCTGCCTATCTGCTTCCTGCTTTCCTGCCTGTTGGAAATCTTCCTCTATAGTTCCTATATTTAAAAACACTGGAGAACCCTCTGACCCTGCAAATTACCGCCCTATCAGCCTTCTTCCGATCTTTGGCAAAGTGTTCGAAGCCATTATCAACGCCGAGGTGGTTCAGCATCTCACAGCACACAGGCTCCTCTCGGACAAGCAATATGGTTTCCGCTTCACCAGGTCTACTGCTGATATGCTAACGACCATCACCGAGTACATATACCAGGCACTTGACAGGAATGGCGAAGCTCGAACCGTTGCATTGGATATATCTAAGGCGTTCGACAGAGTTTGGCATGCTGGCCTTCTATGTAAACTGCGGAGCTATGGTATAACTGGACATTTGTTTGAACTAATCCAGTCATTCCTCTCTAACCGCACAATGAAAGTGGTATTAAACGGACATGCCTCTCAGAACTACCATACAAACGCAGGTGTCCCCCAAGGCTCCATCTTAGGTCCTACACTCTTCCTGATATATATTAATGATCTCCCTGATTCCATAAGAACCCAAATAGGTTTGTACGCCGATGACACCACAGTTTACTCTCGCCTCCAACAAAAATCTGGTGTAGGCGTCAAAGCTAAACTTGCAGCCGAGATTGAAAAAGACCTCCAATCCATATTGGACTGGGGTAAGAAATGGCTAGTAAATTTTAATGCTTCTAAAACGAAGCTACTGTCAATTAACCATCATCGACAATCTCACCTACCTCCCATTAGCATGGACCAGGCTTGCCTCCCAGAGAGTAAAACACTACGCCTCCTTGGTCTCACACTTTCAGCGGACCTCAAATGGAATGACTATATCGAATCCATTGCTAAATCCGCTGCTATGAAAGTCGGTTCTCTGTGTAGGGCCCGGAAGTTTTTTCCGTCTAAATCTATCCTGCACATTTACAAATCTACCATCCGCCCGTGCATTGAATACTGCTGCCATATCTGGTCAGGTGCCCCTGCTGTTCTCCTCGGGCTTCTCGATAAGGTTCAGAGGAGGGTCTGTAATGTGATAGATACCGACTTGGCAGACCGCCTGCAGTCTCTCTCCCACCGGCGAGACGTGGCTTCGCTGTGTCTCTTCTATAAATACTTTCACGGCTTCTGCTCCAATGAACTTAGATCACTGGTGCCCCCTAAATACGAATTTGCACGAGATACTAGATTAGCAACTAGATCCCACCCTTTTACAGTGAAATCGATAAAATGCAGCCGTAACTTCTACTCCAACAGTTTCTTTCCTCGCACTTCCCGACTGTGGAATTCTCTTCCAAAAGATTGCTTCCCCGACGGCTACAATCTCCAGGAGTTTAAATGTAAAGTCAATAGACACCTCCTAACACACTAACCTGCTCCCATTCTATCAAACACTCTTCCCATCTGCCCGACACTCATCCTCGCTATCCTTACTCATCTATCACCTTTCTCCTGACATTCCCTATGTCTATCCACTCCTTCTCTTTACCTTCCCCTATGTAGCCCCATGCGCAATAGTGGCAGTGGAATGCCTTGCTTGGGGTGAGATGATTAAAAAAAAAAAAAAAAAAAAAAATCTCCTCAGTTGGTTCACCTTTCTTTGCTCTATAGTCCAGAGTTGGGCCCTAATTGGCTTCTGAAAAGGAAATTTCAGACTGGACAAGATTTCAGAGAATGTGACAAAGCAACTGATGGTGATCACTAAAGAAAACTTTGTAGACTGCTTTAATGAATGGAATTGATGCAAGGATAAATGTGTGAGGTACCAAGGGAAGTACTTTGAAGAGAACTAAAGTGTTATTGCTCTAGGTAGGGTATTTTGTTGCTTTTGTTGTCATTATGAAATGGCCCAGTCATTTCAAGACAGTTCTTGTACATTTGGAGAACTAAAAGTTAGGGAAAATTGTAGCATTGATTAAAGAAAAAAAACATTAAAATTTTTTATTCATTTGTAAAACCTTTGAAAATCTATAAAAAAAAATGAGTGATAGTTTCTTTCTAGCTGTGTGTGTGTGTGTGTGTGTGTGTGTGATCACATAGACTCACAAAGAAGAAAAATTCAACCTGATGCTAATAAAAATCTTTTGCATTATCCTCTCTGTCTTCACAGGTTGCAATTCTCTCCTCATATATTTGTGTATTTAGGTAGCAAACTTTCTTTTAGACATGTCAGATTAAATAAATTGCAAATATTGTCTGCTTATTTTTTTTAAAAAATCATTCATACTCACAGATAATCTTTCACCTGTTATAATTGAAAGATGAAAGAATTAAGCTGTAACTTTGATAGTTGATTTTATTATTCTTTTCTCAATGTTCCCAAGTACTTTTAATCTCCTTCCAAGATCATTTTTTGGGGTGTGAGTTCTGGAAACAAAAAATAAATCTCCAAACATCACATAAACTTAACATTGATACAGAAAAAAGAAACAATCAACAAAAGTATGTATGGAGAATTAAGAGACAAATATCATGACTATAAACTGTTCTACGCAGGTGGATCAAAAATAATAGATAGAATAAACACAACAACTACAGACAGACAAATTCATGAATAAATCTGGCTACCAAATAACGCATCTATCTATACAGCTGTACTTCAAGCCATTAAAATGGCACTTAAAATGGTAGAAAATTCAGAAGATAAGAAATTTAAAATAATCTCAGATTCTCTACGTAGTTTAATAGCAATTAAAGAAACAATCACAAACCATTCCTATATTTATTTAAACGGAAGGGTAGTAAAGAGTGAGAGAGTAGGAGGAAAGAGCCTATAGCATTACTGGAGCAGTAGCAGCTTAAGCTGGTGGTTGTAGCAGTAATTGTGTGTGTGTACTGTACAATATAATAAAAATAGGTAGGTTTGTTGTCATATCCCGTGACCAAATAATGAAATTTCTGGCCTCTACACTCTTAGCCATTACACAGTTGGTCTTTTCTGTTTACAATGGACACAGGTGCCATGATTTTTCAGTAATAAAAAAAAATTTTTTTTTTTCTTTTAAAATCTCCCACAAAATAACATACAGTATTTTGGTTATGGTCTGTGCATACGCCACTCAATATAATATAAGATTACAGTAAAGTAGCTTCTATGAATGTTACTTTTATAGATATTTTAATAAAATTACACTCTGTTATTTTATTATCCAATACCTTTATGTTTGAAGATGTTACTTTCATTTGTAGTATGACAAAGTAAAATTATCCTTCCGTGGAAATTCCATGGGTTTTGCTAGTATTAAATATTAAAATAATTAAAAACAAAAAAAACTGGGTTATATTTTACATAATGCCTTTTAAAATGCATTATTTGAAGAAAAATATTCATAAGTTAAATTTTCAATCCATAATAAATTACTTTTGTTCTGGTGTTGAGTTGTCCTGCACCCATTCAGATAAGTTCTTGGCAGTTTCATATTTAGAAAACTTCTGAATAACATTGTGCACTCTTGAAACAGGGATACCAAGAGTCTTTGAGGATGGCCTTATACCCTTTAGAGGTTTTATGCTTACATCTGATGTACTTGGGCAGCTCTTTTGACTTCACCTTTGTAACAAAAGAACAGAATTTTTTAAAATATTGAAATCATCAATCATTGGCTAATTTCTGTCATTTATCACTGGTGAGTCAAAATGGTTTTTAATTGTCTTTCTTTTCTATTTAATGGGTGTCAATACCAGTTTTGTTATCCTTCAGGTTTTTTCTATTTTTTCTTCATATTGCTTTAAAAAAAATTATTTTATTATTTGTGCGTTGTGGTGCAGTGGATATCGGCTCGGAACAAGAAATCCGGGGAGCCAAGTTCAAATTCCAGTTGAATTCATTGCATTCACGTACACGCAAATACCCTTGGGAAAGGTATTATTAACTCTTCCTTCCAGTTATGGATTAAATAACAGGACAGATTGGGTTCTATAGCCTTGGCTGGCAACCAATCTACCGCAGAAAGCAATGGCAACCTACTGCAGGATAATCTTCTGCCCAATCAGTCATGTCTCTTTGGAGACATGATCGCCCAAGCATGTTTCACGTATGACACTTAACTGACTGATTTTATTATTTGCTATTCTTTATTAACCTGGAGTTGTCAATAAATCAAAGCTGTTTCATTAGAATCGTTTTTTCAGGAGATATTATATATATTGAAATTTAATGGAGACCAATAATTGTGAGCAGGACTGTATATATGATAGAAGAGAAACCCACCACAACCCTAATCATAGCAAACAACTAACCCTAAACTACTAAATTTCATCCGTAATTTCTCATGCACTTGAAAAAAAATTTCTAAAAAAGAAAAGTCCGACTTCATTTTATTTTTCAAAATACCTAATTCAGAAATTTTTTTTTTTTTTATAATCATTTCCCTCCAAGCAAGACAGAAATGCTACTGGTGTGCAGAGGTTTACAGTGGGAGAAAAGTAAAGGTACAGAGGATGTCAAAGAAAAGATAAGAGATGGATGGGAATCAGTGAGATAAAAGATGGCCATTAATGTTACATTTAAACTTTTGGAGATTGTAGCTATCAGGGAAGCAAGCAAATGGAAGTGAGTTCCACAAATGGGAAGTGTGAGAAAAGAAACTGTTAGAGTAGAAGAAGAAGTTACATTTAACTAGTACAATGGTAAAAGGGTGGGACCTAAATGCTAATCTAGTAGCATGAGTAAGTACATGTGTTCTAGGTACCACTGTGGGGGGAAAAAGCTTACTTGAGCAATTACCATGAAAATACTTATAGAAAAGACAGAGGGAAGCCATATCATGTCTGTGAGAAAGTGACTGTAGGTGAGCTGCCAAGTCAGGATTGATTATATTGCAGATCCTCCACTAGACTTTGTTGATAACCTCAAGATAAATTAGAACATTTAAATAAAAAAATTGATAAACAGAACATGTCAGTATTATTTAACCAAATCTGTTTGACAGAATTAATGCTGCTGAAATCACACACAGTGTTGGAGTGCTCAATATCAAGGATAAAACACATCTAAATACAAAATTGGACATGGAGTTTCAACACTTATATGATTGATGCTCATTTACATTTGAACTGCGTGGCTTCACGTTAGTTCAGGTGATCTTTGTATTTATAAACAACTGGGGGCTTCCATTTTCTTTCTGTTGAGTGTTCATATCTGAAATATGCTTTATGTTTGTTCTGTCTTTTTATGTTGAATAAACTGTAGTGAAAAGAAACCTTGATATTTGGTAAAAAATTCTCTTTTCACTACAAACATCAACCAGTGACAGTCTGTTTCATGTTTAAGTGTAATCACACACACAACTGAATAAGTATGATTGTCTTTCCAGTAATAGTACTAAGTTCGGGATTTGACAGAATTAAATTTTTCATGTGGAGTCATTACTTTGACAAACAATTAGCATTTGTCACCTAAAATCATTGTAGAATTGCTAACTGATTTTGTACCCAAATTTACAGTGTAATTTTTATTTGCTTAGAAATATTCAATAGAACATTGCAAAAGAAAACACTTGCTTTTCTTTCTTTCTCCCTTAATGTCAAATCTCAGAAGCTTTCTTTATATTTCTTGCTATTTGTCTCAGTTAATATCTTTGTGATATTATCTTTCCCTTAAATTGAAATTCTTTGAGTAAACGCCCAGCAAGATTTAAAAAGAAATTTTCTCTCCTTCCTACCCATCAAAGGCCAATAGAGTAATATTTCCAGAAATTTTTCTTTGTTAAATGTTCCTCAGTCTTTTTTTATTTATTTTTTTATTTTCACCTGCTGTAATCCTCTGACTAGACGTATGCCTCAATCTTCCTATATGGCAATGAATTAGCATTTAAGTAGGGCAAGATATTGGCTACCATTCTATTTCTGAAATTGTTTGGTCATTTGTTATCCCTTGATTTATTATCTGTACTGATAGAAATCATTGCTACCCACCAAAGATGATTGTAACCAAAAGCATCTTGGTGGAATTATCTGTGCAACATTGGCTCAGATTGCAATCACATTCAGTTCAGAAAGTTAGTTAAGTGCTATATGTAATTCCCACTTGGGAAATCATGTCTTGAAAGAGACATGATTGACTAGGCAGAAAATGTTTTTGCAGTAGGTTGCTATTACTTTAGATTGGTTGCCAACCAAGGCTGTAGAACCCAATCTATTCTGCTATTTAATCCATAGCTGGAGGAAAAAAAAGACAGATGAATACCTTTCCTAAGGTTCTTTTTGTGTAAATGAATTTAACGAATTCAACTAATTCAAACTCAACTCATATTCCACAGGTCAGTTCAGCATTCTTTAGCTTCCATGACATATGGTAGAAAATGCACCAGGGTGATTGTATTAACACCACTACAAAGAACATGGTGCTTCACCTGTGGCTATGACATTGCCAGTCCTCCAGGGTCAAATTATCAATGTATAGGGTAGTCTGATGAGCCAATGGTGGGATTCAAGTGTTGTGCACATAAGGCCCCATGCAGGTTAGTGGTGGTCTCATAATTTTGCCAAGTGAGTTCACATGGAATGGATTTGTTTCGATCTGCTAGTTCAATTAAACCGGGGACCACAAGGATATACTGCTTTGTAATTACACACACATTTATGAACTCCACAATAATACTTGATGCTACCATTAAGATTAATTTACAGACTAGACATATCCTGAATGATACTAGGCACCATTCTTCAGCCAGTATTTTTCTCAAATTGTAGTGGAAATCATTTTTTAAAATTTATATATAAATAAATATATATCATCTGGGTCTGAGGAGCCGCAAGGTCAGCAGCAGCGAAATATGTATTACCCATGAAATTGTAGAATATCTAAAAAATTTTTTCTAAATTGTATTACTCTGTTAAATTAAATAAATGAATTTAACATTGAGTTCTTTTGAGTTTGTCTTTATCAGAATTTACCTGATTAATATACCAAGTATTCTACTTTTATATATATATATTGTTGGGCTCTGCCATGCTTTTTGACATACAAGGATCAAGCAGTTCAGTTCTTAGAACCAACAGCTAGATGACCCACACATATCATTTGATTCTAGTGGAGAAGGCTTGTGTAAAACCAACTACACTTTTTAGGAGAGCCAAATACAAAGAACTGGTACACAGTATGCCACAAGGTCCTCAAATGATTGTTTGTAGGTTTAGATTTCAGAGTATCAATAGTTAACCAGCTAATTTTTCTAACATTCAGGAAACTATTCAAGTTATTCCTGGAAATATTAATTTGCAAAGATAATTTATATAATGTGCATAAATTATAGTAGATTACATCTAATTCTGATAACATGATAACAGTTTTATGAATTTTACTGAATTTTCAAAGTTTTACTATTATTCAAAATCCTGAAACTCCATGAAATGTGTGGTTATTGTTAAAAAGCAGAATCATGAAAAATTGTAAACAAAATTTACAAGGACAAATGCTTTGATCAAAACATGTCATAATACTGATGACAATGATAAAGATGACATTGTGAAATATATGCTTTTTCAGAAATTAGTCTTTAGAAAAATCATTCCCTGATTTTATCAGCTGTTGTATTTCTTCATATGAAATAGACTGCATATTGTCTATAATAGCATTCCAAACAAAGTTCAGCTTTGTTCTTCCTCATACTTGGTTTTCTATCTGGTTATAGTAAAGGCAAACAAGACAGCCAACTTCATCAAATGTGAGTGTCTTTTTGAAATTTCTTTTATTTACATATTCATTAATTCTTTTATTGTTATACAAGAATTCGGAGAGCCGAGTTCAAATTCCAGTTGAATTTGTTGCATTCGCTTATACGGAAATACCCTTGTGAAAGGTATTAATTCATCTCTTCTCCCTCCAGTTAGGGGTTAAATAAGACAGATTGGGTTCTATAGCCTTGGTTGGCAGCCAGTCTACCACAGAAAGTAATGGCAACCTACTGCAGAAAAATGTCCTACCCAGTCAGTCATGTCCCTTTCAAGACATGATTGCCCAAGCAGGTATCACGCATGGCACTAACTGACTGATACTAGAAAAAAGAATCATCTTTCTAAACGCATTTCATTTCTTGATTAATGGCTCCACAGGGACCCTCTAAAAAATCAATGTATGTCTGAGTTGTCACCATAACTGATTCTTACAAATGGCCCATTATTTCTACTTTGTAATTTCAGCTAATCAGCCTTTGTCTTATTTGTATTGCTCATTTGATGTTAGAATGACATTCATTTATAAAAACAAGGTTTCAAAAATCAGTGTCATTTGTTTTGCCATTTGTTTTAGAACTGAACACTTTGTAGATTTCGACACTTTCTCACTGTCACAACACTTAAATATTTCAGATCTTGACAAAGACAGATTTTGTTTGACTTTTATATAATTTCTCTCTCTATACAATTGACACAGATTGACAAGATAAAATCTTCAGTTTGCCATTGGCAGATTTGGATGAAGTCATTCACAATCTTCAATGAACTTCTTCAGAGCTCAATAGCAACTAATGATCATTTGTACAATTTCCAGCATCGTTTGCCATTTTGCCAGCTTGGAAATTATTGAAGTTTATTTTTATTCATCAAATCAGACTTAAAACCCATTTCAAAATTTTAGAATTACAAGATGTGCTATAAATTTGATATTTTATAACACTCAACACTCTTTGTAATTATGGCTGAATTGACCACTTGACAGAAAATTCTATCTGACTGCTAATGCTTATTGCAACCACCACCACATCATCATCATCATCATAAAAAATAAAAATAATAATAATAAAGGAAAATAAATAATAAAATAGAATTAAAATAATAAAAAAAAACCCAGTTCAATAGAAAATCCTGCTAGCACTCCAGACTTGGCTTAGATGCATTATTCATTGCAGGAAAGTCAAAGAAAATAGACTTAAATATTTGAATAAAATCATACTTGTATAAAGAATTAGTAAGAGAATTAAGAATAACTTTTTCTTTTACTGATTTAATGTTTGTACCAAATTTATTTTCCCAAAACCTCTTTGATTTCAGTGCAAGGATGTTCAACTAATATTATCCATTCTTTCAAACAAGAATCTTCATCTTTTCATCACACTTTCAACCATTCTTTCAGTGTGTGACTCAGCTACTGGACATAGTCTAACGGCATTGGTTCTTGCTGTAGAAATTCATGTCATTCCCTAAAAGTTGTGAAATCAATTGTGGATTAGACGGTGTTGAAGTGTACAGATTTATTGAAGAAAATGCTGTTGGAGAGGAAGGTGGGGGGGGGGGCAACCACAGACGGTCTTGGGTTCAAAATTTTTCCACAAATGTCTTTGTTAAGAATGAAAGCAACAAAATCCTACGCACCAGCACCTCAGCTTTCTTTCAAAATTCCCTGAAGAATAATTGGTATTTTGTAAACTTAAAGTACATGGGGCAAGGATGATTTCTCTCTTTTTATATATATATATATATATATATTTCATTCTAAGCAAGGCAGAACTGTCACTGGCGTGCAAGTGGTTACAGAGCCAAATATATATAGCCAGTCAAAAATTTTGAAATTTAATTTTGTTGAATGGCCATTTCAGCAAGAAAATTCTCACTTCATCAGCAACAATTGAAAACAAAAGTTTATTAATTCAAATACAAAAATTCAAAATTTTTGTTTTCGACTGTTGCTGAGGAAGTGAGAATTTTCTTGATGAAATGGCCATTCAACAAAATTAAATTTCAAAATTTTTGACTGGCTATATATATATTTGGCTCTGTAACCACTTGCGCACCAGTGACAGTTCTGGTTTGCAAAGGGGGAAATGATATATATATATATATATATATATATATATATATAAAATGTTACAGTGTGAGAAAAAGTAAAGTACAGGGGATGTTGAAGAAAGATAAAAGATGGATGGGATTCAAGTAGAGAGAAGATGGTAATTGATATTGCATTTAATGTTTTGGAGATTGTAGCTATCAGAGAAGCAAGTAAACAGAATAGAGTTCCACAAATAGGAAGTGCAAGAAAAGAAACTATTAGAATAGAAGAGATGGTTACATTTAACTATTTTGATCGAAGAAGGTGGGACCTAAATGCTAATCTTGTAGCATAATGAAAAAGATGAGAGGATGATAGTGCAATAGAATTATTACAACAATAGTTATGTCAGAAATCTAGACAAATTAATATTATTTCTTAATGTTTTAATTGGCATGTGTAACTCTGAACTTTTTTCATAGAATATTAAATAATTGTTTTTATCATAAAAACATGTTTGGATTTTGCAGTTGTTTTTCTGTTTTGTGTTTATTTTGATGTTGTGTTTTTTATTGGCTTTTTTTTTTTTTTTTTTTTTTTTTTTTTTTAACTTAAAACTGTGTAAGGGAAAACTCATTGATGTATTTTTTTTCTCCTTAGATTTCAATATTCTCAAACTGTCACCAGTGTTTTTGATAACAAATGTCCAGCGTGATTCCGCAACCCCCAAATTATGGTAAATATATTTATTTCCTAATTTCTTTTATTAATTTACTTCTCATTGTTGATGACTTGCAGCTAACATTTCAAATCAAATGCAAATTCTTATAACCTAGGACTCAGATGATTTGCCTATGTTGATGTGTTAAAATAAATCTTAAAACATGGAACTTAAGAAACCAAAGAATGTTAGGATTGATGCATAATTTTTTTATTAAAAACTTTACAAAACAAAAATGGTTATAGTTGATTTTAGTGTTTTAAACAATTTTCACTGATTTATCTTACTTTAATGTATTTTTGTTTTATTTCTGCTGCATATAGATTGGTTTTTTTTTTTATTTTTGTTTTTAAATTCTGAAATTTATTTGTCACAAATTTAATTAATGTTGAATACATTTTTTTATTTACCTGGGGCTGGAGAAATTGTTGGAATAAATTATATTGAATTTTGGTTACTGTTTTTCATATTTTATTTCCATGAATTTCATATTTATGACGTTTTCTATCAAAAGAATGTCCATTTCATTCAAGAAGTTTATCAGATGTAAAAGGGATAAATCAGTGTTTAACAAAACAAATATACTGACTACTCCTATGTACCATGTTTCTCCAGGAAGTGGGAAATTATGGCACTCTATAATTTCCTGTTCTTTGTAGGTCTTAATCAATTTTGTCTTCTTATTATCTCACCTATTCTCTGTTCTGCCAGTTATTTAATGTAAGCTTATGTACGTTATTCACTGTCATATCAAGGATTGGTATTACAATTCAACACTCTTTTCTTTTGTTTCTAATGAAATTTTCCTGTTTCTTAATTGAAATAAATATCTGCTAGACATTAAGTCAATTTTTGTGGCCATTTTTGCCTTGGTGATTGTAACCTAAAAGATTACTATGTTAGTAATGACCAAAAACAGGGGTTGGAAATAAATAGTAATATTCATAATATCATATACAAGACTCACAAGCTACATGAAGTAAATAGCCTCTGCTAGTAGAGAACTGTTAGACAGTAAGAAAACATCACTCTCTCTCAATAGTGTCCAATGTATTATGTAAGGATTTGAGACATATGCATTACTGTCCATAGATACGTACTGATATAGACATTTATCCAGGTACCTCCACTCATTTTCAATACCTAAATTTAAATTGAATTTTTGAAAATATAACTTCTCGAAGTTTTAATTTTAGCTTTAATTGAAAGCTGAGAGATTAAATTTACTAATTCCAATAAGCAAAATACTCTGGTATTTTTCAACGCTAATTCATTGGAATCTAAAAATTTTCAGATTTTAAAAAAAATTTCAATTTTTCAGACATTTTTCATCTATTGACACATTTTGTAAATAAAAGCCCATTCTCTGTTTAAAATATCTCGCAAAAATAAAATATACCTCTCTGACATTACTTTATTCAAATTAGCAAATTTAAACTTGCCTTAATCTGATTTGAAACAAGTATTACTTTCAAGAATGTGCATTGTGGATATTGGCTCAGAACAAGAAATTGGGAAGCCGAGTTCGAATTCCATTTGAATTCATTGCATTCACTTCCACACAAGTACCTTTGGGAAAGGTATTAATATGTCTCTTCCTCCATATAGGTTAAATAACAGGACAGATTGGGTTCTATAGCATTGGCTGTCAATCAGTCTACCGCAGAAAGTAATGGCAACCTACTGTGGGGTAATCTTCTGCCCAGTCAGTCATGTCTCTAGAGGTATGATCGCCGAAGTGTGTATCACATATAACACTTAACTGACTGACTGATTACTTGCTAACTGCCTGAACTGTACTATAAAAGCATTTCTTAATTATGGTAACCTTATTATCAGTGGTGTTAACTGACATGGCAGAAGCTGTCAAAAAATGCTAAGTATGGAAGACGATTTGACAATTTTATGTAGCTTAATTGTATGCTTCATTTTTTGGTTTTTAACTATATAGTAAAATTAAAAATTTAACACATTATTTTCAGCAATTGTCTAATATTTTATAGAATTTTAGTTAGTTTAGCTTTGTAGGCTTATGTTTGAAGATGTTTTATGAAAAATAAAAATTAGAAAATGAAATTATATAACATGGTAGAGGTAACTCAATAATTTATGAAATGTTATGGCATTTATTAATTTTTGTTTTTTAATACCTATATTTTCATATTCTTTATTAGGTACTTCCACAAATTATGAATTTCGCAATTCCATTTTTTAACAAAATTAGAAATTAAAATACTTTATATTTTGAAGGGATGATTTTCAAAGACCATTGGATGTTGAAATGTAGGGCATAGGAAACACGGAAGCGAGATCAAAGAATTGTACCCTGCCAAAAATATAGTTGTTTTTTTTTCCCCTGTAAGAAGCGCAACACTTTGAAACATGTTACATTTTAATGTTATATATCATGTACTGTCACCCATAAAAAGAAAATACAGGTCATCAGTATGCATACAATTAAAATGTTTTAATTATTTTAAAAATCAAATGGTTCGATTATTTGTATTAAGTTTTTCAATATTTAGTTAGTAAATAGTCTTCATGTATTAACTTAACATCCTAGCGTGGATGATGAAAAAAGAAATTTTTAAAGATTTTCAAAACTTTATGAATTATTATAATAAAAATGAAAACAATTCTTGTAAAAATTCATTATTCATTGAAATTTTTTCTTCTCTTCAGACTATGATATCATTAATATATATTGTTTATAAAACCAATTAAAAGTTTCTCTTAATAAAAAAAATGGCATAGTTTTATTGCATTTTTGTTTTCACAATTTGGAGCAGATTTTCTAAAAAAAAAAGGGGCTAATTTAGAAAAAGAAAAGACATTTGATTAGCATTCCCCAATGATTCCTGAATTAGGTATATAGACAAACTCTCATGAATTTCTAGACGTTTCTGGAAATTGGTGGTGGGGGTGGGTAACATATGTAAAAAAAAAATTTTTTTTACAAAAATTTTCTCAGTCATTTATGAATAAGTCATTAAATTTTTCATAAAAATCTGACCATTATTTGATTTTTGTAAGAATTTCCAAATTAATGTGTTTTTCACTGGCAAAATGTGCCTTGTGTAATATCACGTTTGCCATAATAAACACTTGTAAAAATTACATCACTCATGGATGAAAGAAAAACAAGATTTTATACCAAAATTTCGTATATGTTAGAAAGAATTCAAATTTTAAAACAATAATTAAAAAATACTTTGATCTATCGTCTTAATAATAACATGAAGGTTTCTGATGATAAAACTTAGTTTTTATTTAGTTTGGGGCCTTTTTTTTCTTCATACTATGTTGTTTTTTCAGTAAATTCATGGCAGTACCTACATCCATCTATGATATATAATGTATCAGATGTGATAATAATTGCTCAAGTTTGAACAATTAGGTATTCTTTATATAATAGTAATCTTCAATCTAAAATAAGAATCTAAAATCCTTTTCTGGATCTACTTTCTCATCACATTCAGTGTATTTGAAAATCTATGACAGTTCTGCTAGAATCATTCAGTAAAGAAGAGAGACTGTAATTTGGAATCTAGGATGTTTCAGTTTTATTGAAACTTCATCAAAGAATGAGAGATGCTGAAAAAGAGGAAAGAAATTCTGTTACTTTTACTTTTGTGTTGTTTATTTTCATTGATTAATCATGTTTCATGTACATTCGACTTGTTAAACCAACATTAGTATCACTTGTGGTATTCCAAGTTTTAGGAGAGATGACATGTCTTTGATTTTTCAAGACATTAGCAGATTCCAAGCCTAATTGAAAAACTGTAAATATTGCTTTATGTACATAAGTGTATAATAATTCTAGTTTATCTCTGTGGAATTCAGAGGATAATGCATCTTCATAAGTATGCGTATGTCTAGTAGACAATGTTTGGTGGTTTTTCACATGTTGATTTGGGAACATTTTTTACGTGCATGCCATTTGTTATAGATAAACATACACTACCGGCCATAATTATTAGGCCACCCCAGTTTTTTAATAGAAATGTATTTTATACTATTTTTAAGTGAATAATTCTAAATGAAAATACAATAGTTCTTTTTGTTATTATTACTTTGCAAACTTTTACAAGGCAAAGAAGCAAAGATGAACTTGCCCGAATCACCCTAAAGTTTTTTCATTCTTTCATTGATAAAACTGCAATATAGGTAATTATTAAATATTTATAAAATCATTTGATGCACATGTTATTGTGCAATATTAACAAAAGAGTCATTCTATTTTCATTTACAATTATTCACTTGGGAATAAATAATGAAAATTAGTATGAAATGTATCTTTTTTTTTTTTAAAACACTGGGGTAGCCTAATAATTATGGCCAGTAGTGTACATTAGATTATTTAAAAATGGATTCACTAAAGGTTGGTGATGTAATGTTTTTTTGTGAGTGTACATCGTTGGTAATTTTGTTATTAGTATGCCCTCTCAAAAAGAGACTATATAAAATATACATATAAAATGATCAAGTGTATTGTATGAACCTTGACTTTCATTTCTATAGACAGAAACTTGAATCTTTGGAACAACGCAATCAAGATTTTATTAGTGGTTACAAAATATAGTTTATTCAGTAGCTGTTTGGATAATTCTCAGAATTTTTCTGGAAGTGTCTTCTCCTGTGTAGCATTAATCTTGTTTTTTAATTATTGCTTTCAAGTATATTTAGAAATTCCCATATCTAATCTACGCATTAAGCTACCTCAAAAAATGTTTTAAAATGGATATTCTGTTAGTGGAAAAACAATAAAAAAATTCTAACAAAATATGAAAATCTTTTTCTCTATATTTGAAAAGTTTTTTTTTTCCTCTGAATCTCAATCAAAGTTGGTTTCAGATCCAAATATTGTTATAAATCAATATAAAGATGAGATTTAATTTAAAGTCTTTAAAAGAAAAGCCAAATAAATCCTTGAAAGAAATTTCTAAAATTTCATTTTTTTTCTTTTCTTTTTTTTTTTTTTTTTAGTAGCTGTAAATAAAAATGGCCTCTTTTTTTATCATTATTATTATTATAGCTGTGCTGTGTCATTTTCATGTTTTTCAACTAAGCTGGTAAGTGACTACATCAATTGATAATTTAAAAATGAGGTAATAATAAAAAGAAAATAAATTTGATTATTACTACTAACTGTCTGTAAAGTCATTTTGCAGTTGAAATCTTTTGATAACTTCTTTTTATCTAAGATATAAATATCAGACAAAATGGAGACATTTAAACATTTAACTAATTGACCAAAGTCTTTTCTCAAAAAGATTTTCAAACATAATCAACTCAAGAACTGCAAAATGTGTTTAAACTTCAAATACATTCTTTCTTGCATACAAGATGGTTTCTAGGTTAACTTTAAACATTTTTATAACTTTCATTTGTAATTTGTGTTTAAATATCACTCTTTCTTATGAAAGAGGAGCCAATATAATTATGTTCATTGGCACTCATTATCTAAGTGTACGTATATTGTTGAAAATAGATATGTGTGTGTTGTGATGATGTTTAGTGCCAAGATAATTTTTTTATTGGAAAAACCTAACCCTGATGAATGACGACATACCAGTGTCCTCACAAACCTTCAAAGTCAGCATAAATCTGCTAAATTAGTGATAAATTCTTTGCACTAGACACACACACACACACATAGTGACATGAATTAATAAATATACATATGAGGGTGCATATATGTATAGTATTACTATTCAGGTGTTAATAAAACAGTGCTCAATGTTTGAACAGAGCTATATTATATATGTGTGCATGTGTTATGGTGATGCTTTTGGATTGAAGTTTAGCCTGAGGAAAAGTTTGAATTAGCCTAAATTTTCTTCATTCTTTTATTGATGAAACTGCAATATAGATAATTATTAAATATTTATAAATTCATTTGATGCACATGTTATTGTGCAATATTAACAAAAGAAGCATTCTATTTTCATATACAATTAATTACTTGACTATAAATACTAAAAAATAGTATGAAATACATCATTTTTTTTTTTAAACACTGGAGTAGCCTAATAATTATGGCCGGTAGTGTGTGTGTATGTATATATATATATATATATATATAAAAAAATTCTAGCTCCATTTCTCCTGAATGTATCTATGAAACTTCTTTGCTCTTGTGCACTGTCCTTTTAGAATTTCTCAATTCTTCTAGTTTACATCAACCTTAAATAAACTTTTCTGTTTTTCTTCCTCAACCTTGACAGCATATTTCTCATGACTCTCACTATCTTTTCTACAATCAGTTATCAGACATGGCTTGTTGCAAAGATATTTTAAGTCAACCTCTGTCCTATCTTCCAGATCAAATCCTCACTTAACACCTATCTTAGCTAGAAGACATTTCATCATGTCAGGTATCCTGAAGAAAAGGTAAAAATGTTCAGCTATCTCTCAAAATACCTCACTTGATATTTTTCTGTATCAAATATCTTGCAATAGGCCAGATTACTGTCAATTCTCGCACAACAAATCTTTTGTAATAAACATGCATTACATTCTTATTTTTGATATCTTCACAGAAACTATCCTTTGTTATACATTTTCTATCATTACTGTTGAATTTTAATGTACCTCCTCGTATAGTATATAATAATCATTTTTCATTTAAAAAAAATTCCCAACAGGCATTTAATGTAAGCATATGAAAGTTCAAATTCCAGTTAGGACCGTTTACATTCACTCTGCACTAATGACTTTGGGGAAGTATGAATCTACTTCTTTCCGCAGTTATTGGTAAATAGCAACACCATTAATAAAGCCTTTTAGACTTGTAAGTCCAACTGCCCTAACCTAGCTTCATATTTTCCTGATAATTGTTCTGATGAACTTTCTCCTTTGATACCTCAACTTCACGAATTTAAGTGTTCCTATTAGATTGTCAGCTATGTCTCATCATTTTACTGTTGAAATTGCTTAATGTAAGTTCTATAGTAATAGTTTCTTCAATTGCATTTTTCACTAGTAGAGCTTTCTTCTTGTTTTTACTTTCCTCTCAACTATAATCCTCAGAAATTTAAAGTCAACATCAATCATTTTCTTCCATCTCCTTGAATCCTGGTTTTTTAAGGTCTTGATGTTTTCACTCTCTGTAACTCTTTGCATCTTAGTGGCTTTATCACCTTGTTTGAGGTGGGGATGGTAAAAAAATTCCTACCTTTATATTTTTTTCTTTATATGACAAAACCATCTTTACACCTTCTCTTATTTATGTTAATAAAAAAAAAAACTGCTGTGTATTTTCTTGAGGAAGGTTCTATCTAAGTTTCATTTTTAGTTTCTGTGTGTTTATTGCATTGTGTATAAATACATGTACCTTTTTTTTACTTTATTTCTTCAAGTCTTATAACATTTTCAGTTGCACTTGTTTTAAGACATTTTGAAGTGATTCAAAACCCCAGACTTGATACTGTTTTGCTACAAGACATACAAAAGATAAAAACCTTTGAGTTTGTTTGTTTTTTTGTTTTTTTTGTCTTGTCTGATAAAAAAAATAATTAATTTCCTTTTATCTTTTTGTAATTTAAAAAAAATAAAAAGCTTACTTTTTGTTGAGACACCTTACATACGAATAATACTTCTAGCAAGTATTTGCATTTAAAAAACAAGTAAATTTGGAGATTAGTCTTAGCTCCATTATTTCCCACCTCCATTTCTCTTGCTTCCTTAACGGTAGGTGTTAAAGTCTCTTGACAGCTGAAACCAATCCCAAATCGCAAGAATAACTGTAAGTAGGCAGAGATAAACATAGAGGAAGTTGGTTGTTCAGGGTAGGGCATAGACTTTCAACCAAAGGTAGGTGATAATTAAAAATAAATATATAAATAAATAAAGCTGTAGGGTTCTATGTTCTTCATAAGATGATAGACTTTTTTTTCTGTGTAGAAATTTTGGAAATCTGCATGGGTTTTGTTTTCCGACTTGTTTTCTTTGGGAAGAAAGCCAATCCTGTGGAGACAAGTTTAAAAACTTGATTAACTCAGGAGCATTTGATTATAGAATACATTGTTGAATTGCAGGTTTGAGAAAATGTTCTCTTAACTCTAATTAGTAGAAAAACAACAACAATGCTTCCGCCAATAAAAACAATTTTCAGTTTTTGATTTGCTTAGAAGAGAAATGAAAAAGGAATTCTGTTTTTGTTTTTTGTTTTTTGTTTTTTTGTTTTTTTTTATGTAGTAAGAATCTTTAAGAAAATTCATATAATTTGACAGCTTTTTTTTTATTTTATAAACCTAAGGAAGGAAGCTTTTAAATACCCATAGCCAGTAAAATATTTTGAAATTCTTTATTTAATAATTACTGTATACTAGAGTATTGTACAAGTTTTTATGATCTGATCTTTGCACAAAATATAAGGTGTCACATTATACACAGGTAATTTTTTTTTTTTTTAAATCATGCATTTTTTTGGTGACCAATTGTGCTATACACAGATAAATAGAGGGATTAAAGTTCAGGAGTTACACTACACATGAAGTTGGCTTATGTATATAAGTATATATGGTATTATCACTTCCTGTCAGATTTTTGTTTCAAAGGAATTTATTTAACCAATTGGTTACTTTGATTTTTATAAATTTGTCATCCTCGAGTGATTTTATTATCTATGTTCCACAATAGTTTGTACATTTACATATGTCTTTCATATACAAAATGTAACAACTATTATGGGACAGGCAGTATTTTGATGTTTGTTTTTACACATACATGCAGTAAGGGTGTGAAAATGAATTGTGCCTCCCCAATGAGGGAAATTACTCTTGGTCATGACAAGTGATGATGGCTATTTTCTTTAGCTGTGAAACAATTGGCCGAGGTTAAGTGCAATTGACAAAGTTGTCGGAAAACAATAAGAAAAAAACGAAAAAAGAATGGCGAAATGATACAAAGCAAACAATATGCAAGTCATAACGTAGGCAAAAAAGCAATAATAATAAAGAAAAATAGTTCATAAAGTAAGAATCGTGTCCACGTGCAAAAGGGATACAATCAAGTGATTGTAGCATTTTGACTTCAAGATAAGAAATAACAAAAATATGGGGGACATTGCCAAGAATTGTTCATTTTTATTGGTTAGGAAGAAGTCCCAGCATGCATTTGTAGGATTTATCCCTAAATTTAGAGAGATGTTCTTAGCATTCATTTATGGCAATTGTAATCAACAATTGCATAAGAATTGCATGAACTAATTGTGGTGCAGTGGATATCGGCTTGAAATGAGAGATCAGAGAGATGAGTTTTAATTCCAATTAAATTTGCTGCATTCACTTATGCACAAATACTCATTGGAATATATTAACCTGTTGCTTCTTCCTCCAGCTATGGGTTAAGTAGAAGGACAGATTGGGTTCTATATCATTAGTTGACAACCAGTCTACCACAGAAAATAATAGCAACCTACTGCAGAAAAATATTCTGACCAGTCTCTTTCGAGATATGATCATCCAAGCGTGTATCATATATGGCACCTAACTGACTGAATTTTGATTTGATATTTATTTACAAATTTGAAGGAGAAACACTGATGATTCAGGTTTGAAGAATAATTGAGTAATTAATGTGGTGTTGATGAAGAGATGATCCATTAATCTACTATGCAGGTGAAAGTTAGAGTAATGGATTGCAGATCAGATCAAGAAATCAGACAGATGAGTTTAAATTCCAGACGAATTCATTACTTTCACTTACATCTAGTATCCTTGGGAAAGGTATAAATCCATCTCTTCCCAATCAGCTATGGGTAAATAGTAAAACAGGCTGGGTTCTATAGCCTTAAGTGGCAACCAGTCTAGGACAACTCTGAATTTAGAACTACATGTAGTCTTGACGAAACACATACTATGCAGCTAAGAAAAAGGTTGTTCACACCAACTCAAGTATAACAATCGAGGAGTCATCTGTATGGAATTTCTGCCAAAGGGATTGACATTTCAATAAGATTTTTCAAGATTTTGCAAGCACTCAGTGTATCCTCAAAGTAATGCTTGTAAAAAGACCTTTTTTTTTTCTTTTTGCGTCATGACTATCCAAGATGACATTGCAGTTGACATGTGGCAGAAATAGCAAGAAGCTTGAAAGTCAAAGAGATTTTTTCTTTTTCTGTACAATTTGAATTGTTTCTGAAATTGAAGAGAGGTCAACCATTTTTTCATACAATGAGTTGAAGATGCTACATTAAAAGTAAACAAATTTGAAACGTCAACTGAATGAAAAAACTAGACAATATTTATGAAAAATGTAACATTAAATGACTATATTGAAAAATAACATTTTAATTTTGAAAAGAAGTTGACTTCATTTTATATCAGTTTCATTATCTATCATTTCATCTAGAATTTCTTTTAGGATTGAGGATGTTATTTTATCAATCAACACCAATAAATAACGAGAAACACAATTTATGAATTTCTTCATTTACTAGTTTTTCTCCATCTTACTGTAATTTATTTCTTTTTAATTCCAACACTCATGGCTGATGTCTGTGAAAAATGGGCCTTTGGTGCCCAATACATATAAATTTGAAGACATTGATATTGCAAAGAAACTTACTGCCCCACTCCAGAATCAAATTCTAGAGTGGGGCAGTAAGAGAGTAAGGATTTGGGATAAAGGAGGCAGAGGTCATTTGAAACTTGTAAAATATTTAGTGGTAGAGCAAAAGGAAATTTAGCCTTGTTGACAATCTAAGATGTTAAAGAGGATTTTATTTGAAACTAAGACCCAACTTCATCTCCTTCACCACCTCAGCCTTAATGGGTTTTTCTCTCAAGATGAAAGAATGTTCCCAATACCACTCACTCCTCCAGGATAGAGATGATCACTTCCTTCCCCCCACTTTTTTTTTTCCTCTCTCATTTTTGTGTATGTGTGTATAAAATATAAGTATACCCCCTCTTTCAATTCATCTTCAACATGTTTTTGATTTTAAAAAGGAAGTGAAGATTTAAGAATGGAACAAAGTCTTCAAGATTTCCATATAAAATTCAAAACCCCAATGAAATTTAGAATATTATCAGTCAGTTAAGTATGTAATATGCCGTATGTAATATGCACTTTGGGCGATCATGTCTCAAAAAAGACATAACTGACTGGGCAGAAGATTATCCCACAGTAGGTTGCCATTGCTTTCTGCAGTAGACTGGTTGCCAGCCAATGCTATAGAACCCAATCTATCCTATTATTTAACCCATAACTGGAGGAAAGAGACAGATTAATATCTTTCCAAAGAGTATTTGTGCGTAAGTGAATGCAAGGAATTCAACTGGAATTCGAACTTGGCACCCAATTTGAGAATATTATCACTTGCAATTAAAAAAAAAAACAATTACTTTAGTTTTAACATTACAATTTCCTCTTCATTGTTTTATTCAGTCTAAATTTCAAGTTAATCATGTTTTGAAATCTTTCAAAAAATACACTTTATTTTTTTTCTCTTCCTATTAATTTTGTTTTAAATTTTCTGTTTCTGATGCTTAAAATATTCTCTGGTCATTTTCTCTGTCAATCAACTGTAACTTCTGCTTAATTTGGGTTAAAACTCCCCAAAAACCCACATAATTCAATCTTGAAAAGTTAACTTTTTATTGTTTCTTTGTCTCAAAAATAAATGTTGATTGTAGAATTTAATGTTTTATAAAATATACTTATTATTAAACTTATTTAGATTGTGATCAATATGAAATATTTTATTCCCAAATATTTTTGCTAACTCTAATTCAATCTGAGGGGTGTTTTTGTTGGTTTTACGTTTTTGTTTTTTTCCTTTTTTTTCTTATCTGTAGAAGAAAATCCTTGATTGAAATTAAGAACTTAAAATATTAGAAGATTTTTTTTTTTAAATTCATTTTTTATAAGATTTCAGAAAATGACATAACATTTTTTATTTTTTTAAACTAAAGATGCTATTTTAAGAAAACCAAAATGAAAAAAAAGTGAATATTCTTTATTGATCACCCTGCTACTATGTTACAAATTTTAAATTTTATCTCCCACAACTGATTTATTGAGTGATTAGTTGAATTATATAACTACATTTTAAGTATTTGTTTTTTATTTTATTTTTAAGATTGAAGCATTTGAAAAAAGGAAAACCTATGCTTTGTTTATAAGTTTAAACAACTGCACAGAAGTATAGCAGTACAAAAGTGGTGGGGGTGATAAGAAGAAAAAAAAATCAGGAAATTGAGGCGGGGTGGGGAAAAGTAAAGAATCTTGTCTTCTAAAATTTCTAGAAACTTTCAAAGCATGAAAAGTTCACTTATTCTTTAAAACTTTTTGTTCTTCTTAAACTCTCATCTCTTTGTCATTATTTTCATTTTTCTGCTTTCTAAACTGCAATCAAAAATTCAAAGCAGTGTCATTAAATTCACATGCTTGATCAATTGGAAATCATTAAAGTAGTTAAGGAGGAGAATTAGTTGACTGTGCCACCCTAGATATACCTGCTTGGATTGGAGCCACATTTCTGTGGAGAGAGTGAGTGAGTAACTAACTATAGTTTGAGTTGCTATTGCTGCCCTGACCTATCATATAGATGAGGGTAAGGGTGGGAATCTTTTAGATAACTCTTCCCTTCTGTCTCCATGGCATATGATAGTTCCCCCTCCCCCACACATATATGCTGGTGGGGGTGTAAGGCTGATGTTTATTGGTAATTTAGAGGTGGGGAGAAAGTGTGTTGAAATAACCCCTCCTCCTTCTCCTCCTCCCTAACCCCACACATCTGTTCAGGGTGGGGGTTAATTCTTATTGCAAGTCCAACTACTTAAGAAAAGCTTCTGCTACTTTCCAAGAGAGAGAGAGAGAGACAACCATGCCTATTCCCATTTCCTCAATTATCTTTCTCTTCATCCATTTTGTTTTCCCAGATTATTTCTTTCTCCACTTTTGAAAAACCATTTCTCCTTGGATTATTTCAGGCAGAATGAACAAAACATCAAACTGACCACATAACTGGTCAAAGTTTCTACCTTTGGACATCTTTTGACAGCTCTCTCATCAGCCTTCATTGCATGACCCATAAGGAAAATTAGCTTCTCATTTCTTCCTCTGTTTTAGGGCTGAAGGCAACAATTTTTAAAAAATTGTATATTTCCATTTCTTTAAAAAAAAAAAATTGTTACTCTTCTGATATTGAATATTTTTTTGGCAGCATTTCTTTCCACCTTACCACTAAAAAATGGAATAATTCTGATTTGATATTTGTTTATACAAAGAAAAACAAAAATAATAGTTTCAGTGAAAGTGAATTTGTCTTTATAAACTGCAAAAAAGAAGAAAAAAAAACAGGATCACCATCTGAACTGTTAGAATATTTTCTTTTCTTTGATTTTCTTTGGCACGGAAAACTTTGTAAAAGTTCCTCTCTAAATTTTAAAAAAGAAGTCAGGAATAGAAGATAATTTTTACATTTCTAGATTTTTTAAAAACTTCCAAACTAAATTCCCAAATCAGTTTATAAGAAATAAGATTTTTTTTTTTTTAAGAAAAGAATTGCTGTTTTTTCCTTTTTTTTTTTTTTTTTTTTTTTTTTTCCAATTATTCAAATCAAAACTGAAAAATTTAAATTACACTTATTTTCAAAACTTATTTATCTCATCTCTTAAATTTACTCAACAACAGTAAGCTATTTTTCCCTCAATAATTAAATACTTTATCTTAATATTTGCTAAAATACTTTTTTATATTTATTATTTTGCACCCGATGTATTTAACTAATATTACCTGAATATACACATCTTGTATTACTGAGATAATTTTTAGTGACTATGATAAAATGATTGATAATTAGTTATAAAGTATCATTGAATTTTTTGTACCTCTTATTATTTGGAAGGTGAAACCATTTCTCTCTTCTTTCCCTGGCTTCTTTCTTCTAACTATTTAAAATATTATACAGACTGCTTTAACCTCTTTCTGATACTCCCCTCCCTATATCTTCTGGCTATTACTCCTTTGCAACAACCTTCACATGTTTTTTAACTTCTACCTTTTTCCAGCATCACCTATCAAAACAAACAAACAAATTTTATACCAACTATTTGCTTCTCAACAGTCAAGTCCACACCTGAATTGACTGAATTGGCTTTAGCAAGAGAAATCGTAAACATTTGCAAGCAATCAGTCCAAAATCTAAGTGCCAAACTTTCTCTGGCACTCAAAGAGAGAAAGGGTACAAACTCCCTTGTCTGGAGAAAAAATTTTTTTTTAATACCAGAAATATTAAACTTTCTATTTCTAAATTGGATTTTACAAAATGTACAACCAGTACACAACAATGGGTAAGAATTTCAGACATTTTATTTATTTATTTAATTTTTTTAACACTTTCCTTCCAAATGATATTTATATAGCAGTATTTCTATTTTTTACTTTAGTTGCTTTTCATCACAAAAATAACAAATATTTGTCAATATGAATAATGGTTGAGATTTTATATACTTTCAGTTAAGAGTTTGAATTTTGGGGATATTTTTTAAAGTGACTAAAATATTTTCTTTTAATATCTGCATGTTTAATTATTTAGTTGTGAAAAATGAACTAATTTTATTTTTTTTATATTTGTTAAATTTATTTCCAACAACACTTCTTTTTAAATTTGGTTAGAAGATAAATTATTTACATTCAAGGGCATTTATAGGAACATTTTTAATATTTTTAGTTTTATATTTTATAGATCAAAAATCTTTTTTTTTTTTTTTTTCATTAGTAAAAAAAAAAGTTATGAAACTGTTAAATCTACACTTTTTAAGCATTTCTATTTTTTATGCTGATAAATTCTTCTCCAAATACTGCATCCCATAATAATGCCAAATATAAATAAAATATCATTTTGCTGAAAATTGTGGTTACTTATTAGACAAGAGAATTTTTTTTATTTTAGTCATAATTTTGAAATGTTTTGTTTTCCAGTTGCTTATCTCTAAAAACTTTCAATCATTGTTGTGATCATCTTGAAATAAATTGGAAAGCAATGAAAATATATTAATCTCAAGTATTTTCCAAGAAATTCTTAAGGATTCATTTTTAATGCAAGTGCCTTTATTTTTAATGCAGACTCTCTTAATTTGTAGAAGAAAAGTGACTATTTTAATTAACAAAAGATGATCAATTTGTAAAACTGTTGATTTCAATCTTATAGGAATGCCAGGGAAAGACTTTTACTTCCCCTTTTATAAACAAAAAGCACACAAGTGCTTTTTCCTTAGACAATAAAATAGACCGGCTTGCTGTTTGATATGACTCAGTCTTGATTTGCCTTGTCTAGAAATCAGAACACTATGTTTGCTTGCCTGAACTTGATTTTGTGTTTCAACACCAATTCTTAGTTTGTGAACTTTTTGCCTTATTACTGTTAATTTGCTTTGCATCTATTGTTTGCTTGCTTGATATTTTATTTTACCCTATTCTTTTTTCTTTTTATTACAACTTTGTTGTTTCTTGGATAGTTCTGTTATTTATTTTGTATTTAACCATTACAACTCACTCCACAGGTTATGAGCCCAGGATTAGATTTATTTTAACAGTGATCAATCAAGATATGAAAGTTTTGGGTATGATGGAAAACTGGATCTGGCAGCAAGGCCTCTGATTGGGAGGTTGTGAGAAGTGTGGAACCACTTCTCAATTGCTGTTGTTCCCAGGTCCATCCTGACCTAGGGTGTTAGCACCTGCTATAATCTCAGTTATGGGAAAAGAGTTAATCCCTAAACTGGAGTTAATGCATTATGATAGAATAAAAATAGATTTTTATAATAAAAATATCAGCAATATACAGTTTTTTTTTTGTTTTTTTTTTTTAATTCAAAAAATTTTACCATCAATGCATTTGACTTTTGATAAAAACCCTCCTTATAAAAATGCATCAATGAAACCTGATCTACAAACTGATTTCTTACAAAGAATACATATTCAATTCATATGAACCTTTCCTAAAAATCTTGTCAGCATTAAATAACTCACTTAGATTAATACACTGTAAAACAAAACAAATCAAAATACAAACTAAAAGAGGTAAAAAATTGGGGTTACATGCAAATCCAAAAATTGCACAAAACAATCTTGGCACCATATGATCTTCCAAATGACAAAGAGTACTGTGAAAAGAATGCAAATATGTTTTACAAATGAATCCAATTTCTCATTGATCGAAGTCTATCTTTTTATAAGAGAAGCCTCTGACAATAATAAAAAAAAGCATTGCAAATTTTGACATAGAGCACTATTTATTGAAAAGAAAACCTAAAACAATTTCTTTGTATACTGAATTAACCTCCCTACACAAAGTAAGTACTGAAACTATTACCAATTATATTATTAGTGCTGAAAACAGCCACTTTATTAAAAACATCAGAGGAGATAATTGGTGATGATTTGCTAAAAGCTATGGTTTTAAAAGGCGACCCCCCCCCGCACACACTGTCCATTTTCAAGCCATTTTCAACTATTATTACTCAGAAAGACAGGCTACTAATGTTTAGTGAATTCAAAGTAGCATTTTGAAGCTTCAAAGAGGCTGAAAAGATAATTCTGCAGAATAGCAGTGAAAATACCATAATGATTATCTGAATGACAAGACCAAAATACTGCACAATAATGTTCCTACCTGTTTTACTTGTGGTAAACTTGGGCATAAAAACCCTGATTGTCAAAGTAAATTTCGGAATTACCCAGTAAACAATTTCTCTCAAAATGCTATAATTCTAATCTACCAAGCAAAAATAATTGCCATGCAAGTTGCAAACCTGGATATAAAATTACTCAATGTAGAAACGAGAAAAAAGCACATTTCATAAAAAAAGTAGAACATGTTTCAGATAATGAACATTTGTGTTTTCAATTGGACTAGATACTATTTCCAACCAAAATGGTTTACTTATTGATTATGGAGTCACCATGCATGTTACTACAAATTAATCTAAATTTCTTATTTCAATAATAATTTTAATCCAAAACAAACATCATATTGAATTGGCAGATGGGAGTCAAACCAGTAATACTGCTTTAAAAAGAGGCTGTGCTCAAGTAACTTTAATTTACACAAAAAGAAATATGTGAGATTGCATTTTAACACATGCTCTATACAACCCTACATTCAAACAAAGTATATATCACACTGCTATGGAAAAAGGGACTTCTGTAAAATTTGGCCATAATTACTCGAAACTTATCTACCCTAACAGCATGAAATCCAATATGAAGAAATAGATTCTTATACTATTTAAATACATCAGTAACTTCCGAAACTTTTACGCATAGCCTAAACCGATGGCCTCAAATTTTTGGACATTACAATGTTGAAGGCAGGAAAATTGCTGATAAATCAAATTTAAAGTGAGCTTACACTCCTCCATTAGATTGAGGTGGGGGTTCAATCTGGATTAGGAATGGTTGCAAAACACTTGCCTCTCCCCTTTTACAGGCAAAAAAAAAAGCATACAAATGTCTGCTGGGATTTGTTTTTTCTCTTAGCCAATAAAATAGGCCACTTTGCAGTCTAATATGACAGTCCTGATCTGCCTTGTCTAGAAGTCAGAACACTACATTAGTTTTTCAGATGCTGTAAATACTATAGTTTTTCTGAACTTGCTTTTGTGTGTAGACGTCAATTCTTAGTTTGTGAATGTTTTGCCTTGCATCTATTGTTTGATTGCATGATATATTTTTACCTTGTTTGTGTTTCTTGCAAACTTTGTTAATTCTGTTTGTTGGACAGCTCTGTTGTTTATTTTAGCTACTCACTCTATGCTTTCCTTTTCGCACCTTGAATTTCAAAGGATATAAATAATGAATTCTGTGTAAATTGATTTAGATTCTATTATTTATTCTCATTTTTATTGAAACTAAATCTTCATTAGTATATTTACCAATAATTTTCAAGTTATGTGAAGTTGCCTGTTTGTGGGGAATTGATATCAGAACATCCCCTCCCATCTCCCAAAATCTGAGAATGGGCAATTTTTTGTTTTGATAAAAATGCATTTTATTTGCATATTTTTTTATTTCATTCAATTGAGTTAGCTCAGGCACCATGAGTCTATTGTGCCAACCATCATAGCCCTGCATCAAGGTCGAAAGGTCATTAGAGAGGCATTCTGTGTCGTAACATAGCTGGTCAATTGTTGTGGAGTAAATGAGACCCCTCCCCCCACCATAATACAAATTAACTAGGCAAAACACCTTAAATAAAGAACTTGAAGAGAATTCAAAGTTCCACAAGAGTTCTGATAGTGTTCATTAAGCTACCATTAGAGTCGGTCAAGAGACAATATTATAACCATCAGTAGCAAAAGTTATAACAGTGGTGATAAGAAATCGAAACTTATACAAATTAGAAAAATACCTTTTTGCTGCATCATACATAAATGGTAACAATGAGAAATTAGAACTGCGTTGGTGTAATTCTTTTTTCTTCGCTCTGTGTAAATAAAATACATGTATAAAAAAACATCTTAAATATGGTAAAGTTGTTAGAACTCTAGAAACAACAACAAAAATTAATTGAAATCATTCAGAAGAAAACAGAAAATTTTCCCATTTCTTTCACTCACTGCACGGTGGCAAATGCCATAGCCGAATTCACATGCAATTTAGATGATGGGCTTACCTTTTCTGCTTATGTTAGAAGATACAGGCAAATTTACAAAGAAGAATACAGTGACTGGAAAGACAAGAAAAACAAAACAAGATTTTTGTTGAGAAAGTTAGCATCAGTAGAACATGAAAAATACTAATTTTGTATGACTGAGAAAACCAAGTGAAATTTGCTTTGAAGAAACAGTAAATATTCTGACTAAAATCTTTAGTGGAAAAATTTATTTAATACTCGGAAGTGCATGAATCTGACAAAAAAATGAAGACAGATTTTGTCATATGCTGGAATCATTAACAATGAGTGAAAGATTAAAATTAACCGAACTGACCCTGGATTTGTTTAAAGGATTCATTTTCATTCAAGGGTTAACAGCAAAAGATGCAGAATTACATTACTAATGCAACTGGAACAGAATAAAAAACTAACATTACAAGAAGTATCAGACAAATGGCTGAGAATCCTAAATCTGTGTTGCAATATGAAGGAAATTGAAGAAAAAGAATGCACACACACACACACATGAGCCAAAGAAAGATGTGAAAAAAAAAAGGAAAAAGAATCCCTGGGAGATTACATGACCATTCCTTCAAGAATTTAAAGTGTTCCAAATGTGAAAATGTTAGACATTCCTTCTGTAAAACTCAAGCAAGGAAAAATTCTCACAGAAAAAAATAAAGAAAATTCGTGTAAATTAATAATGCGTATGTAAAAATGCAACTAGACATTGGTAATGATATCACAATAATCAACGAAGCCACATGGAAAGCAAATAGAAAGCCTTATTAAAAAGAACTTCAAAAATTGAACGTGGGTGAGAAAGTATTGCAATGTTTCATTTCATAACAATTGTGTAATATCTATCTATTTATGTGTTAAAAAAATTCTACAAACTTATTTGGTACTGACTGGATGGAATTAGTCAAGTTATGGTATTTATAAATATTTATTGCAAAAATATAAGTAACCAGTTTAAAAAAAAAATAGCAATAGGAAAATTTAAAGGAAGAATTGAAAAAAAATTTTCTTGATTTTTCTGTTGGACTAGTTGTGTCAGTGTTCCAAAGGTGAAGCAAAATTTCAAGTGAAAAAGGATTGGCACCAGTATTTAAACCAAACATAGTCTACTGTTTGTAGCATTGGATCAAGTCAACGAAGAATTAGACAAACTTGAAAAAATAACCATTCAAAATGGGCAGCACCAGCAGTATGTAAAGAAAAAAAAATAATGAAATTTGTGTTTGGTCTGATTTTTCAATTAGGTTAAACAAATGTTTAGAATCATGACAAGTCCAGAGGTTATTTTTGTAAAACTAAACAGTGGAAAAATTTTTTTCAAAGCTGAATCTTGTAAATACTGGTTGAAGAGTATAAAAGAAGGAAGGAAAAAATATGGTGAGGGGGGGGGATAAAATGGGAACACAAAAGGTATTGGAATCAGTTAAAGAAGAGGTTTACTGAATTAAGGACCACAAGAGAATTCAGAGGCGAAAGAAAGAACCTATTCAAGTTCTTTATGATATCTTTGATGTACCAACATCCCAAGAATTCATTGAATGCATGAGTGCCAGAAAAAGGAAACATACGAAAAAAAAAACAAAAAAACTAGCAGTTGACTCAAAACAAAAAGTACAAAGTTTGGTATATAGCGAACTTACCAGAAAGAGGAGCAGATAAATCCTAAGAAATAAAATACTTAAGAAAATTTAAAATCTCGGGTGAGGTGTAAGACTGCCCTGGTAGCACAAATTAACTAGGCAAGACACCTGAAATAAAGCGATCAAGGAGAGTTCTGATAATGTTCATTAGGATACTGTTGGAGTCAGTTGAGATATATTATTATAACCGTTAGTTGCAAGTCATAATATCATCGTAGTTGGTTGCAAATTTTTTACTCCATGGATAGGTGTTCAGAACAGTAGATCACTTGTGATTTTTTTTTTTTGTGTTTCCCACCAGCAGTGTCCTGCAACGTGCATTCTGTGTTTGCGTAAGTTAGTAGAAAAATTAAGGATAGGTCTGTGTCAATGTCTGTAAAACTGAATTCATAGACTTTGACCAACAAGGCTCAAGATAAACTGTCTCAGTGAATCAATAAAATTTGTCGAATCTTTTATACATGTAGGAAGCAAGATAAATTCTACTGAAAAAGATGTGAAAATTCACATAGTTAAAGCCAAGGTTACCTTGAATAAAATGTATGTAATCTAGAAATCTGCTCTACCAGACAACCTCAAGTGGAGATTCTTTTGAACCACTGTAGAGTTGGTGTTAATGTTTGGTGCCACTACCTAAACATTAACTAAAGTCCTACATACTAAGCTTAATGGGACTTACACTCGGATGCTGAGCATTATACTTAACATCTCTTGGAGACATCATCTAAGTAAATTTGCATATAACCAATGCACATCATCTCATATATTTTAATTAATCTTTAGATTATTTACTAATATGGAGAAAAGTGGGTTTAAAAAAGAATTAAAAAAAAAAATTTATAAGTTTTATTCAGAGTATTTAAAAACAACTTGCTGCAGAATCTTGATATCCATGAGTAGCTCAAACTGCAAAATCCTCTTTTAAAAAGTTGGTTTACATCATCTTACAGATGATTTACCACACTTAAAGAATCGTTCCAAATAAAGATCACCAAATAGAGACCAACGCATGCCCACAGTCAACGTGTGTTAAGTCCTGCCTGCCCTCACAGTGCATGATATCCATTATCCATTGGTATTTGTTTCTAATTTCTCTCAATTTGCACTGGTGTTGGTATCAAGGGTGGCTGTTCAGAGTAGTGAACAGCCACCCTTGATACAGAAAAGAAAACTTACATATTGCAATGTTCTTTTCACTCTAGTATGTCCCCTATGTTGATTAATGGCCATGATTCCAAGGAGAAGGTCATTTACATTACTAATCAGTTTACCCTTTACATGTCAACATGCCTACATCTTTTCTGCTATGTAGATAACAAACTGACTTACAATTGAGCAGAAACCTCATGAATGCAAACCCTGCATTGTGTTCCATCAATCTGACCCCAAATACAGGTAGTACTGCTTTTACATTTTGCTTGGGTAGGAAACTGATTCTAATGTTTGGCCCTGATAAAAATCTTCTTTCTTTCCTTAATCTTCATCCTTGACTACTTCTCATACTTCACTGTTGTAGCAAGCAATCTCTCATTACATGCTTAGGGTCATAATACTTGTATCATGCAATCTTGGCCGTTTCAGGGTGTTGGTTCAGCCATTTTGTATACTGGCCAGGTAGCATCAGTAGCTAGACCCAATGCACTTTGTTTCACCTTTCTATATCACTCTGGTTCAGGCCAAAAGCTGGTCAATAGTCATATGAACCAAGAGGTACAAAGAAGTCACTTTGCATTTTCTGTTAACCCCACCACAAATGCACAAATCAAGCTGCAGACTGCCAAACAAAACTGTAAATTTGTATAATTCTGCTAAATGCACAAATTCCTCCCCTGAGCACAGCCCTAACTGACCAGCTGTTCCTGGGTTACAAATGAATCAGCTGGAAATATTGTACACAATGCTTTTTTTTGTCATCGCAATGTGTTTCTTCTTTGACTCAATATGACAAATGGTCTCCCATATAAACGAAATAGATTACAGACCATTTTTTATCCAATCACAGACTGGTTTGCATTAGAGCCATCAAATGTGTGTATCGATTTTAAATCAAAAGGTTTTTAAAATAGGTTGTGAATTTTGAAAAAAATTAGTTTTGCCCTTAGTTTTTCCAAGTCGATTATCTAACCAAGATTTCACTGGGCAAAATTGCGAAAGTGATACCCCAAAGTTGTTTTCCTTATATATCAAGAGTGGCCATTTTGAAGTGCTTTAACGAGAACTTGCTACGCAAAGTGATGCAATATTTATTTCTTCTTCACTAACAGCCAAGAGTTGTTATACTTCAGCGATGAACAAAAAAAAATCTTTAATGGGACTTCAACAGACAAAAAAAAAGATGACGTTATGAATGTAAATTTTATCGTCAAAATCTTTACAAAAAGCAAGATTGGGAAAATACTCTATCAAAATTGTGTACACTTTATAAGGTCATCAATATTTCTAAAGTGTTTGTGCGAATCATTAACAAACAAAAATCATAATTGATAATATTTTAAACAAATAATGTCTCTCAATACATTTAAAAAAATTTTGTTAATTTAAAGATGTCTAGTGAAAAAGAAATGATTTAAGTGTTAAAAAAATGTCTGTCCACATGTTTATAAAGCTTCTCATTCTTATTGGTTAAGGAATGTTCTGTTGCGTTTTAAACAATTCTTCAACTAAAAACTAGTTTCTAAAACGTCATCATTTTAATCCTTGCACAGTTGACTACTTCCTACTTGGTGTCACTTTAGCCCGTGAAAATGATTCACAAGTCTCATAGCTCATTAGAATTGCAGTGCACTACACACACACACACACACACATTGCAGCCAAAGTAGCAGTAATGTGCTCTGGGTATGGTAGCCTGACAGAGCCCAACCTTCTCCAGGGTGATTTGAATTAAAAGTTGTTCTTTTCTTAAACCGGGTACCACCCAAGGTTATAGGACTAAGTCTGTACTGCTTTTTATCCATAGGTTGCGGGAGGAAAGATGTAATCATACTTTTTCTAAGAGTGTTAGCACCTAAGTGAATGTAACAAACCCAACCAGAATTTGAACTTGGCTCTCTGATTCCTCAAACCAAGCCGCTATCCATTACTTCATTGTGCCAAACAATTGGAAAGCATAAAAGATAAAAGTAGCTTAAAAAAAAACAAAAAAAAACGCATGTTTCTAGACCAACATTTGATTAATAACCACATGTCTTAACCACTTACTATTCTTGTCTGTTAATCAGATATTGATTATTTACATGTTTGTTTTTTGTTTGTTTTTGTTAAATTTATCTTTATCATGTATATGAATCTCTCTCTCCCTCACTCAATATAACACGCACACATGCACAATACATCCTTAAATATCAAAAATTAGTGAAAAGTTAAAAATTTTATTAAAGCTAAACAAGGTTGATCTGCTTGTTTTTTCAATTTCATTTCTCCAGTTTTTATGTAAGTTGTCCCACATTTGGACCGAATTTATAGAAGGAACTGTTGACAAAGTTAATGATTGAGTATTTATAGCAATTGTTAATTGAGATAACGTGATAATCAGGAATGTTAATGTTATCAGTGATATAGCAAAATCTTTGTCTCCACTTCTATTTTGTCTAAGTTAATTGGAAAATACAATAGCCTGCTAAAGGTATGATTGTCAAAATACTTGGTACACCCTGTGTGTGTGTGTCTTTCTCTCATATCTCACTCTCTCTCTCTCTCTCTCTCTATATATATATATATATATATATATATAGAGAGAGAGAGAGAGAGAGTTAAAGGTCAAATATTGGTGAGTATCTGACAGGATGCTAAGATAAAGAATAAATAGGGAACGTTTATCTAAGTTGTTAGATTGATAAATATTTCCTATTTGTTTTTTATCTTCACACACACACATTCTATGCATGTGTATATGTCTAAGTTTGATTGTGCTTCACCTGTAAGCAATTGAACTCTAATCTCCCAAGTTGCCTGTCATACAACTCTAATTCTAATCAATGTCATATCGGTTCTCTACGGTCAAAATCCCTTTGAGGATTTTCATTTGTGTGAAGAACAACGTTGCTGAACCCCTGGAAAGGTGACGTTTCATAGGTTAACAAATTAGACATCCAACTAACAAAGAGACTGAATAGTTATGCTCCTAATTTGTAGCCAGCAGATGACTGTACAGATGCATTGGATTTGGAGGTTAATAACTGTAGGCAGTGGAAAGGTTGTCTGTCAAAAGATAGACTAAGGAAAGTCAGCAGATATTTCAAGGTACCTTGGGGTGAGGGGAAAAGTAGGATTATTTTAGAGTTCTAAAAATAACTATTGACTGCACTTAGCTTAGATAGAAATCAACACAGAACCATGATAGCTATTCAATAGATTGTAACTACTTACAAAATGATAAATATTAGTTTTTGTTTTAAGACAAGCTGAACACAATGAATTGGAACGAGTAAGTACATTTTATGGCGAGGTAATGATACATGCACATACAAGTTGCACTGCGTATTTGAAAAGACATTTTTAATAGTGGGCTATTAAAGAAAGATGATCTAATGGTATACCACGTATGTCTGTTTTTAACATTGTTTCTCCTTCAAACATATTGAGAGAATTGAATTTACTGTTTCCATTTTCATACAGGAAAAGAAAAGGCATGCTGTGTTTATGCTACTAACCACCAAACACTGCCATTTGACAAGAACCACCACCTTGAAAGTGGGCAAGTGACTTTGCATGAATCTCACAGAGGAAACCTACAATGATTTGTGGGAATTGTGTGCAACAATGAACATATCCTGCCATCCTAACTCTTCTTCCAGGGCTTTGAGGATCAAAATGCTGCACATAGGTCTAGGCAGTGTCTGTATTTGTTCTATTAGGACACTTCTCTCTCTCTCTCTCTCTCTCTCTCTCTCTCTCTGTAGTGTTTGACCAAGACCTTCATGATCATGTCAAATCCACCCACCACCAAACATGTTCCCTCTTAAACTCCTAGATTATTATGTCTTGGGTAGTGTAAAGGGACAAACTGACCACTATCCCCATAATACAAGATACATTAAACTCTGCCACTGTTGATCTGATCTTAGTCCCATACTATCATTGGGACCATCCTCAAGACAAAGTGCAATTTTATTGAATAATCTTTTTTTTCTAAATTAAGCATCGGTAAAATGTAAACCAAAAAAGTCAGATACATAGTTTATTTTTTTCTTTACAATTTGTTCTCAAATACCTGGCACATCTAATAAACTGATTGTTTGTTTGTTTGTTTTTTAACAACACGAAGCTTATAAACTTGCGAAAACTCATATTACTTCAAAAAAAGAAACCTACTTTAAGTATGAGGCAAGGCTAAGATATTTTTAATGTAGCTTACAGATAATAACTGAAATTTCTCTCATTTTAAAAGTTTAAAATAATCAAACTTGAGAACTTATGTGGTTAATTTTCACCCTTCTCTTGATAAAGTTCAAATGCAGATATTAGGATAAGTCATTTCCATGTTTTTCTTTTTTTTAATGGTGTAAGTTTATTTGCCACTAGATTTCGGACTGATTATTTAATAAATGGAAACAATCCCAATAGTTAGGAACTAACTGAAGATGATAGTTACTATGTGAAAAGGAAAGTAAGTTCTTCACTATAAATATTAAATATTGCTAACAATCCTTTTTATTTTCAGGGACCTGAGTCTAATTTGGTCAACTTAATCTTGAATAAAAATATTTTCACCTGCAATTTGAGTTGGGTCCTTTCCTTAAGTACTTTTAAATTGTTTGAAATATATTAAGTCCCTGTCAGGTGAAGTATCTGTAAGTATAAAGTTTGTTTTTTTTTGTGGTGAGGGTCTGATAAAAAAAAAGTGGTAATCTCAGCCAAAAGAAGAAACACGCTAGCCTCTAAAAGTCAGATTTGAGAAATATAAACAGGCTATGACTAAATAAGTGGAAAATCTGGGGATGGCAAACCATATCTCGAATTAGGCATGTACACATTATTTTCTCTGAGATGAGCTCCAGATAATTGATGGCTTGACTTGGCACTGGTAAAATGGACTTTGATTTGTTTGTTATATGAGGTCCATCCCCACTTTTTTCTTTTACTTTTTCTCATCATCTGTAGACACACATACACACACTTTCTTGCATTTTTTTCTCATCATCTGTACACACACATACACATACTTTCTTGCATTTTTTTCTTTGTAAATATTGTTAACTAGTAGTGTCTCATTCTAAGATGAAATGTCATTAATTTACAAATTATTCAGACTAGTGTTATCTTTGTTTTAATTACTACTACATATTTCTTTTTCAAACCTCAACCGCTATGGCTTGGAAATTAATCCAAATTGCAATTCTGAATATAGTTCAATTTGTGCCTCTTGAAAGTTATTTCTTGTTTGTGGGTTTAGCATGAAATATAATGTTTATAAGTTTAAATTAACTTGAGACAATCAAATCTATGCCAGAACATGATTTTAGTTAAGTCTAAAACAGTTTTTCTTTGTATAAATCCATTCAGACTAATATTCTCATTGTTTTTGTTTTGATCATTGTTTCTGCTGATGCACTCTTTAGCCTTCTTTAAATGGTATAGGTTGTTATTTTTTAATAAAATTCTTTTTCATCCATATTTTGTCTTTCTCAATCATGCCGTTCAAGTGACAACATTTTGATTGGTTCCTTTAATGTCCATTTTCTGATGGCCGAAATATTAACAAAGTGGTTCAATTAAAAACATCAAATTTCACCTGTTGATGACCTGCTTCAAAATGTTACAGGATGGGTAGTGTCCCCACTAGCAAGGGGCAAGTAGATTTGTTAAGAGGTTTAACGACAGTGTTTTGGTAGCCTGAGAAGAATGAAAAATAATTTCTCTCAAAAATATTCAGCAAAAAATGAATGAACTAATTTAAAGGTTAATGAAGTTGAATAAATGAAATTGAATTTGCGATTCATGCAAGATTGAACTGAAATTTAACTTGAGGGAATTAAGTTTACTATGCGCGCACTCCCCCCCCCACTACCCACAACAGGTGTGGGCTTTGTTTACAAACAAATCATGCAGAAGGCACCAGTTCTTGTTTGATCAATAAAATTAAGTATTGTTGAACTTGGTCAGTACATAAATTGGGGACAGCTTGGAAACACTGTATATTGAATGCAACCTCCTGCAATCCAAATGTTTTGCCTTTAAATAACCCACGAAGGGTTGATAAATCATAAAAAAAAACAAAATTATCAATCACAAAAAAACATTTTCAAGAAGGATTTTTCAAACCCAAAATCTATGCTCGGATGCCACATGTTCTTGAGAGGCATTTGCAGACAAAAAAGCCTTTTAAAAATGAAATTAAGGATTTTATTTCCCTGATTTATCATCTTATCAATTTAGAGTTGTCCATGAAAAGGCAGCCATTTTGTTTTGAGAAGTAATTTAGGGAGAGAAACACTTCATTGAAGAGGGACATTATCTGTAGATTCCTTAAAGATGCATTCAAACTACAAAGCACACACACCACCTTTTTTTCCCCATGTAAGGAATTTGACTGCTTTGACCAAACCAACCGATTAGTGAGAAGGGATACATTTAAATTCATAATTTGAATTAAGCCTAGAGAATCAAAACCATGTCTTGCACAATATTAGCCCAGGTTTGGATGCTTCCAATGTTTTGACTTATCACTGTGCTGAGGAGGAGGACTTTTTATCAGGAATGATGTCCCTGGAGTCACTAATGTTCAAGATAGCAATTTTTCCAGTCTATTGAATTCCATCCTTGAATCTGAGTTAACTGATGTTATATATTCTTTTTCTGTGGTGTGGAATTTTGTCCAGAAATGTAATTGCATTGAGCAACACAAGACTGGCAAGATTTGAAAGAAGGTGAATATTGTTTTGAAATGTCAGTGAGTGTGAAACATCCAGGTGCAGGCGGGTTTTGTTTTTATGAAGAGGTCAAGGTCAAGGAAATAAGCACTTGAAATATAACAAAATGCAGTGGAAGCACCATGTGTCAAGCGAGACTCGCATATTTAATACATCAGAGAGACAGGAGAGAAGGAAACACGAACGCAGCAGCCAACGGTGTGCATGCCTACCTCCGACCAACATCTACTCAACACAAACCATGTCACTGAAGTGATAAGAAAAAAGAATAAAAATATATTGTATATTTTTATATATCTGTGTTGGTGTTTTTATCAGCAAAGCTTAAGATCGTCAATTTTGAGTCAAGTTTTATTTTCAAGTTGGTATACAACACTAATAGAGGGCCAAGTGATGCAGGATCCTGGAACCTGTAGCACCACAAAAGACATAGATGCAGATTTCACCTGAAATTACCATCTTTCTTTCTTTTCTTTTCTTTTTTTCTTCTAAGTAAATTTATCATTGAAATTTACTCATAAATTTGTGTTTTGAATAACAGTTCAGTTGTAAACTTGTCATTTCTGTGGAAAGCTTTAAATGTTATTTCAAAACAATTCATGAATTTCGATCTAATTTGAGTAACTTGATTCTTGGTACTCTGACATTTCTTTTCTCGATCTTTTATTCTTTAATTTCTGTGACTTTTATTTCATCAGCCACTGAGGAGTGATAGTTTATTCACTGCCAAGTAATTTCTTAATAGTATTGGCATAACACTTATTTAATGATTTAGCTTTTCCTTAACTGGGAACAGTTTACTCCCTGCAACTGTCTGTAACTGTTCCTCAACCAAATCTTAGCTATAGTGCCACTTTTGCATAAAACTTACCATCTTTACTGAACAATATTATTTTTTTTAATTTATTTTCATTGAACTACAGTCAATATTATTGAAATACTTATTTACTACACAAGCTCAACTTTTGTCTTTGACACTCGTTGTCAACTTGTGATTTTGTAAATTAAAAAAGTCCTTTTAAATAGTATTGTTGTTAGAGAATAATGCTGTACAAGTTTCCTCACTATAATCCACATCCAAACCTCTCTCTTCTCCTCAACACAAGTTATTGAGAAATGAGTGACAAGTGTGGTAACATTGAGTTGAAAAGGAGTGACTGGCTAATGTTTCTATATTTAGATAGAAATAGGATGCTGGCCAGAAATATGAAAGCAATTGGCCATTGGTGATGATGAGTAGTCAAAGGATGTTCTTTAGAGGATGGGGAAAGAAGTCACAGTTGTTGGCAATACTTCAAATTGCAACAAATATATTTTTAACCTCTCTTTACGGTAACTTTTATGCTAATGATATGTTACTTTGCTGGTCTTTTGTAGTAAAGCTAAATTATTTATCTGATCAGTAAAATCTGTCAAATTGCATTTTTATGTCCATTTTCTTTCAGCACCTAATTAAAATTTACTTTCTTTCATTAAAACTCAATTATAGAAATATTGGTTAATTTGATTTATTGCTTTATGAGTCTATTAACTCCTTAAGTTAGACTTTGTGTGTGTTTGTAGGGTGTCTAATCGTATCCAAAACAAAAGTGAAGATGAGACAAAGTGGAAAATTTAATAACAATACATTTTGTCAAATCATCTGCTTTCTTTAGCTTCCTCTGGTTAAAATGAAAGACAAAACTGTGTGTGAGAGAAAATACTTTCTGAACATGATTGTGGAATAAATAGTAACCGTAAATTAAATTGTCACCTTATCACCTCTAATGTCCAGATTCAAGAAAGTATCTGTTCACCTATTTGTTTTATCAAAGGGATTTGTGTTAAGATTTTAAATCACTCCACTAAAGTCTAAGCTTGAAATGGTGAATTCATTCCTATCATTAGATGTTCAAAATGTTTAGGTACCTCCACTAAATCACTGAAAAAACAGCATAGTATGAAGAAAAAAGGTCCTAAATTTAATAAAGACAAACATTTTCCATCAAAATGTTTGTTGTCATGAAGAGGAAAAGATCAAAGTTTTATTTAATTACTTTTTTTAATTTTTAATCCTAACACATTCAAAATTTTGATAAAAATCTTTTTCATTAACAAGTAGCCAAATTGTTACAAGAGTTTACAATGGAAAATGTAATTATACATAACTTTTTTTTTATTTTCCTGACACAAACACATTAATTTTAAAATTCTTACAAAAATCAAGTAATTATCAGATTTAAATGAAACTTTTAGGACTTATTCACAAATGAAATTATTTTTTAAATAACTTCAAAAAAAAAAATTTTTTTTCTCTTTTTTTATAACATTTGTTATTCACCTGTTTGAAATACACCAGAGTATTTTGCTTGCTGGAAATAGTAAATTCAATCATTTAGCTTTCAATTAAAACTAAAATAAAAGTTTTCTTGAAACTTTTATTTTTAAAAATTCAATTTCAAAGTTAGTTACCAAAAATGAGTGGAGGTACCTAAATTAAATATATATATATATATATTTCAACCGCTATGGCTTAGAAATTAATCCAAATTACAATTCTGAATAAAATTTGTGCCTCTTGATAGTTATTTCTTGTTTGTGGGTTTAGCATGAAATATAATGTTTATAAGTTTAAATTAATTTGAGACAATCAAATCTATGCCAGAACATGATTCTAGTTAAGTCTAAAACAGTTTTTCTTTGTATAAATCCATTCAGACTAATATTCTCATTGTTTTTGTTTTGATCATTGTTTCTGCTGATGCACTCTTTAGCCTTCTTTAAATGGTATAGGTTGTTAATTTCTTAATAAAATTCTTTTTCATTCAGATTTTGTTTTTTTCAGTTACACAGTTCAAGTGACAACATTTTAATACTTCTTTTTTCTTTTCTTTTTTAGTTTAGGTGATTCTATTCAAGGATTCCTTTCTAAAATTAATTTGCTGAAAGGTGCTAGAATGCAGCAGCCAAAACATGACTTCAAAAAAAATATTGGTCGAAACCTGAAATAGTGATGAATTCCAGAGACCATGTTAATTAAAATATATTGACAAAAATAGGGATGCCCATTCTTGGCACAATTCCTCCATAATTTTTGCACAATCAACAAACACTTGGCCAAAATTAGTAAAGATCTCCACTTTCAATAACATTTAATAGAATAACCAACTTATCAACTCAAATGCTACAGTATTTTGAACAAATGTGTTGAATGATAAAATGGAATTGTCACAAACGTATTTTACTTGGTTTTATGGCAATTTGTCTTTTAAAAGGGAAGTTGGAATAATGAAAGAAAATGTCTGAAGTTTTATTCCCAATCTCTTGCAATTTATCATCTAAAAATAGATAAAAGAAAATTAGTCAAAATATTTCATGTCAGAATCTGAAAACTGTTTAAACATTTTGTAATTGTCTTATTTAGGAGTCAATTAGAAACTTAATTCTTGCTGACATTTTTATCTTTCAAAGCAAATAATTATAAAACAAAAATGTCGAAACTAGTGATGAATTTCATGGTTTTATTTTATTTTTCAACCATATAAGAGCCAGTTCTGTTTAATCCTAATTAATAATAACAATTATAATAAATCTAAATATAATAAAAGCAATTTCTCTGAAGTCTTTAACTAGCTTCCAATTCTTTGGTCATCCCAAGTCAGTAACATTGCACTTTGATGATAAGCAAAATTTTCAATAAATATTTGTAACCCTATGATACAATCCTGACTATATTAACAATAACCATTTTGCCTTTCGTGATACCTCAGAATTTTTCATTAAATCTGTGATTAAAAATGGCTAAGAATTTTGAATATTTTCTTTTACTTTTAATGCTCATCTGAAAAATAAAAAAGTGTCTTTTCATGTCTCAGATGAAAAATATTCTTGGCATCCATTTTTTTTCTGCTCTTAGCAAATTTTTCTCCTATTTCCAATCTGCTACTGATTGGTATCTCTTCATTTTAGATGATTGACAGATTTCCCTTTCTTGGAAGAATCACTTGTAAAAATCTTTTAAGCTCACTGACTTTAGGCAATTCTAATTGTCTGCCAAATATCATTCTCTCACCCACCCTATTCCACCTGTCTCATTCCAAATGTTTACTCACCACACAGACTTCCTGTTGATTGGTCAATCTTTAATCTCATACCCCCCTCCCCCACTCTTCCTCAAGATTTTCCTGGTGATTAGATAGAATACATGAAGCTGATTTGATTAACAAATTCTGTTTCTCATGATCATAGCTTTCTCTCTCTTGTCATTGGGATTAGGTACTTGAATACAAACGTGACCTAATTTGTCAGACTGGTTTAACAATTCTACCAGTTATTTAAACTAATATCATCACAATAGATGAAATATGAATATAACAACTAAAAATGATGACACTAACCTCAATAAATCAATAATGATGATAATTCCTCAGCTTAAAAGAAAAAAATCACACAACCTTTACATCGGTTTCATTATAATATTTTGACAAATACATTTTTCATACTAGTTCAAGTGTGAAGTTCCTCTGATAAATCTGGTTTTTCTTTCTCCCCTTCTTATGGAAAATATTTGTGTAAGCAAAAAAGAATAGATAGGTTTACTTATCATCTGATTAATACTCCGCCCCAGTCTTTTGAACAGGCGTAGAGGTTTATCACTTGTTTTATGTTTAGGATAGGGTTTCAGGTTCCTTCTCCTAAAGTGTTCTTTCATTCTCGGTAAGTCTTTGAATCTTGGTTTCATTACTGCCTTGCTTGGAGGAAATTCATTAAAAGAAAAAAAAAAGAATAGACTTTTATGCTAGAAAAGTCAGAGAGAAGAGAGTTAATAGGACAAAAAGTGAGAAGCCATTATGATCTTTCACAGCCAAGGAAAGACATTGCCAGTGTCTTGTGTTAAGAAAAGGATCAAACATGTTTTGTTTGATTGATAGATTTTAAAAGCCTGTAAGAATTAAGAACAATTGTTATTTTACTAAAAGACTACAAAACTCATTGCAGTTTCATGTGAAATTTCTCTCTTTCAGGATGATACTTGATTGTATGATTTCGTGAAATAATAGTAGTATCTTCTTGAATGAATGAGCAAGAAAAATGTATGAAGTGACTGTTAAAGATCCCAAAATACAATAAACCTGTGAAAGGCTAGAGAATGTGTTAACCAAAATGTTGTAAAAACAAAAATGATCATTTTCACAAAAAATCAGGTTTCTCTTGTTGGGGGAAAAGCAATATTTTATCCATTTCGCTATTTTTCTTTTCTTTTTTAAATCATTTTACCCGAAGCAAGGCAATAAAGCCACTAAGATGAAAGAGGTTATTGGATGTGAAAGAATAAGTAAAACAAAACATACAGAAGAGAAAACAAAAGAAAGGAATTAAGAAGATGGAAGATAAGGATTGATCTTCAAAAATTGAATTGCAAGGTCAAAATTGACTGGAAAGTAAGAAGCCAGAAGAGAGTTCCACAAGCCAGGAGTGTAAAAAAAGAAATTGTTAGCATAAAACTTATGGTTACATTTGACTATTTCAACTGTAAAATGAGACCTAACCACCAATCTTGTAGTTCTCGTAAATTTCTTAAAATTGAGTTACTAATTATAGAAAAGATAAAGGGAAGATGGGTTACACTAGTGGGAAACTGATTGAATCTGAGATGACAGGTTATGACCCATAACATGACAGATTTTTTTTTTTTGTATTTTATCAACAACTTCTACATACATAGCAGAAGCACCAGACCAGATGTGGCAGCAGTATTCAATGCATAGATGACTGGTAGACTTATAAATGTGTAATTTCCAATGAAAAAAGAAATTTCAAGATATTTTACCATTGCCTTTATTTTGGTCATATTTATTTACTAAGTCTTCTAAAAAAATACTTCAGAAGACATTTCATCAGAATCTGTTTTGTCCTTTTCAAAAGGTCAGCATGACATTTGCACACTTAGTGATAAACTTTTGGATGCTTACAGAGTTTGAAAAAAGGCAAATTAATTTTCAAATCCTCTATTGTTTGGTCTTGTTTGTATCTTACACAATTATTTTGTAAGAATAGGAAGTGGTATAATGGTTGTGAATAAAAAAAAAAATAATTAAATCTCTTTAATTTCCAGCTGTAGCAGTTTCCATTACTTTTGTACTAATACAAAAGTCATAAGTTCAACTCTCCCTGTGCTCTATCCTGTCACTGTCTTATTCATTGTCTATTTTTGGCAAGCTCCTGTCTGATCAACAGGATGTGCATTGTGATGCAGTGGATATTGGCTTGGAACAAATCGGAGAATCGAGTTCAAATTCCAGTTGAATTTGTTGCATTCACTTACGCACAAATATCCTTGGGAAAGGTATTAATCTGTCACTTCTCTCTCCAGCTATGAATTAAATAGCAGAGCAGATTGGGTTCTATAGTCTTGGTTGGCAACCAGTCTACTGCAGAAAGTAATGGTAACCTGCTGTGGGAAAATCTTCTGCTCAGTCAGTCATGTCTCTTTCAAGACATGATCACTCAAACATTTTACTATCTGTCTGATCAAGGAGTTTTCCTTCCTATAGAAGTGATGGTCATTACCAAGTGATTGTTCTAATTTAAAATACAATGAAGAGCATCACCCAATATTGCACTCTGACCTTTTGCTTTTAGTTATGAGACCAATCACAAATTCTTTTTGTCCCATTGCCAGTCATCTTGATTATAGTCTTGTCATTGAGATGTCATAATGAAAATGAGTGGCTGACTGAGTAGATGGCTAATCTATTCTAATTATTTTCTCTGTTTTACTGTGGTATGAAAATAACTGCTATATATCTTGTTAGCTTTATATGATTATAACATCATTATTTTATTTTTATTTTATTTTATTTTTTTTCCCCCCTTGCAGTTCATGACTTTGGCCTGAGAGGATATCATATCATGAGTGGAATTCTACCTCAACCTGATACTGACAGTGTTTTGAGGAACAATGATTTTCAGAATCAAGCCCAAGAGACCTCCTTAGATTCTCTTCCTTATTATCACAAAGACATCAAGTCTTCTGATGAGGTCAGTTGATTTTATTCTTGCTAACAATTTTTCTTTTTATTTGTGGCTACAACTTTAATGCTTTTATTTGTATATGATTTAAACACGATGCTGAAACTAAAATATTCAACTTTGTTAAAGCCATCAACTGAGCACTTTGTTGGATATGCAGTGTTGTCTCTCTTGCTTCTCTTGTTGCTAAAAAATGGATCAGATTGCAAGTGAAAAAAATCAGAAGAAATTCCTAGGAGGCTTAGGAATTCCTTCGAAATATTAAGCACTTGTATAATCATTATTGGCTGCTGTTTATCAATTGTAGTATAATGAAGGGAAATACGAAAAACCTGTTCTCAGATAATTAGTATTTGCATAACATTAACATAATTAGGTAATTAAATTTGGGAACCCCACAAATTATACTAATGTTGTTTTTAAGAGTTGAATGCACGTGACATATGATTAACCAATGAATACGAAACAACACAAGTAAATATACCAGAATTTCTTCATTGTCTCCATTTCTCAGTTTCTGACAAAGCTTTCATAAAAGAGAATCTTGTTAGATTGATAAACGTTTCCTATTTGTTCTTTATTTTATGTCAATTAGAGAACAATAATATTTAACTCTTATTTTTCTCTATTTATCAGTTGACTTAATGTTTTTCTTATATTAAACAGTAAAAAGTCATGAAACTTCCATTATTCACTCCTTAGACATTTTGCTTTTATGATCTAGAATCTTATTTCTGCATTTTAAAAACAATCCATTTGTACATAAAAAATAAACCTGATAAATTTCAGTTAACAATCTTCTTCACTCCTATGAATTATCCATTTAAAACAATCACTTTTCTGAAACCTTTTTTATCATAAGTCTGTTCAGATCTGTAGAGTAGGTCTCATTATAAAAACAGGACATCCAAAAAGATTAACACAACATCCAATTGGAAACACCAGTTACAACGTTGAACATTTCTAAAAGAGAACCATCAAGACAGTTATACATTTTCTTTGTTCTGTTTGACTCTTATGCATAAAATATATTCATAATGCAATTGAGTTACACTAATTGCATTTTACAAGATAAAGGTATTGATAATGTACATATGAGAAAAGTAGCGGGTGAACAATAGACTATCAGAACTTTCCTCTTGTTAAGAAAAATATTTTTCAGCATAAAAAAACTGATTCACTGTCAAACTTAGAAATCACACACTGACATAACAAAAGCAATAAATAAAGGTAATGGGAGTTCACACCACCTTGACTTTTTTGAAATGACCAGAACTTTATCAGTTGAGCTCTGATATATGATGAGTCCGTATTAACATTGCTTAGGCTGCTCATGGCTAGGCAATGTGAATTATTGGAATTCAAATGGGAGCTGGGGGTGACAGTGAATGCCAGATGTATAAGACATTCCATTTCTGAACTTTTAGGGATAGTTGATAACTCTCAGTCTGCAGTGTTATGTCTGTGTACTGAGATTACTGAGACCTTATCACACATTAATGGCTGATTACAGATCCTTCATTGTGACCGGAGGCATCTGGCTAGAATTATCAGTCAAGGCAACATTAGTTTAAATCATAATGATGTGCAATGCAGAAGTTATCAGATGCCTAGTTGGTAGGTCAGTTGTTCTTTAGCTTCTGTTGTACATGGAAACAGAAAACATACTATTATGTCCATTGACATAGCATCTCACCTGGGCTTGTGATGTTGCTAATTGGATCTTGGATAACTGGATTTATCTGATCGGGTGCTCCTACTATTCATCTTGAGGTTCTTGACAAAATCTAAAGGAGTATCTGTATTATAATTGATCCTGACTTGGCAGCCAACCTTCAGTCACTTTCTCAACGGTGTGATATGGCTTCTCTCTGTCTTTTCTACAAGTATTCTAATGGCAACTGTTCTGATGAAAAGTAATAAAAATGTTGGATCAAAAATAAATCCATTAATTCTTTAGAAGTTGCATTGTTTAGATTTCAAATGTGAAACTGAGCAGATCTGAAGCTTTTGAGAAAATCAGGAAAAGACAGCTAAAGTTCCTGGGACATGCAATGAGGAAGGAGGGCTTGGAGAACCTGATGCTAACAGGCCAGATAGAGGTAAAAAGAGACAGTGGAAAGCAGCGGATAATATATTTGAAGAGCCTGAGCAGTTGGATGACAGAATGGGGATTGCATGGTGTAACAGGAGAAAGCATGCTAAGAGCCACCAGGGATAGGAAGACGTGGAAAGCCATGATCACCTACGTCCTGAAAGAACAGGGCATATAGAAGAAGATATGTGCCAGCTGTTTATAAGAAATTATAATATAGATATAAAGTGGGGGATCAATTCTATATTATAATCAATATATAAACTGATCCCTCATTTGTGGCCATGCTAGTTTCTATACATTTATATTCTGGATTTATGGGTTTGTGCTAGTGAATGGCAGAGTGGGGTTTGAGTGGTGTAACAGGAGAAAGTGTGCTAAGAGCCACGAGGGATAGGGAGACGTGGAAAGTCATGATCGCCTACGTCCTGAAAAGGCAAGGCACATAGAAGAAGAAGAAAAGGATGCGCTTTCCTTAATAAGGGGGAACAAGAATCTTGCTTGCTGCCTTGTTCTTCATGGCTGAAGCATGCCAAGTCAAACTAGTTTCCCCTACAAAGGAGGATAAATATTCGATCCCTAGCAGTAAATGCATTTCTTGAATGTGCAGGTTGATAGATGTAACACACCCTGTTAAGTAAAAATGGAGCATCTATTTTAAATATGGAACATCCGCTATTATGATGTGTGAAGAAATATGCACATGCACCACACACAAACACGCATATTATACTTTTAAGGTTAGCTACATTTATCTCATTTCAAAAAGTTATTATAATGCACACTCGTATTTGAAAGACTATTTTTATTTTAAACAATGATTTTTATTTAATCTTTCAGTATTAAAGTTTACCAAGAACATCACAGTTAAGCAAGGCTCTATTTTTCCTTTGTAAGAAAAGCATATCTATATGCATTGTGGTGCAATGGATATCAGCTTCGGACAAGAAATCGGAGAGCTGAATTCAAATTTCAGTTGCAGTCACTTATATGCAAATGCCTTTGGAAACGGTATTAATCTGTCAATTCTGCTTCCAGCTATGAGTTAAATAGCAGGACAAATTGCGTTCTATAGCCTTGGCTGGCAACCAGTCTATCACAGAAAGTAATGGCAACCTACTGCAGGAAAATCTTCTGCCCAGTCATTCATGTCTCTTTCCAGTCATGATCGCCCCCAAGTGTGTATCCCATATGGCACTTAACTGACTGATGTCTTTATTCAAATTATTTTTCTCAAAAGCTCATTCAATTTCCAAATCGCCAGTAATTGTTATTCTATTTAATAAATGGGTGTACAACTTTTTGTTTTTTTACTTATGTACTTATATTATTTTCCAGATTCTAAAATAAAAATTTCTCTGACTTTTTCCAGGCAATAAAATTTATAAAGTCAAGACCACCTAAAGTTGGACAATTTATTGTCCGTAAAAGTTCAAAGGGAAAAGGATTTTTGTCCATAACGGTCGAGTAAGCACAATTTTTTTATTTTCTGAAGAATATTTTTTCTTTCTTTTCTTTTCTCTCTCTGTCTCCTCTTTTTCTCTCCTCTATTTTTTTTCTCTCCTCTATTTTAGAAAGAATCCATTTCTTCTGGGCAGTAACACTTATATTCAAATTTCTTGTGAATTCCTTAATTTTGCAAAAGTATTAATAAAACTGGTAAGATTTTCTTACAACAGTTGGCAAACTTTATTTATAAAATTGATTCATTTTATTAATTGAATTCTTATCAATGGTGCACTCTTTGGTCTTCCTATGCATACTGCAGAAACCTTCCTAAGGATGAACTCCACAACTGTTATTTCAATTTTGTTTTATCAGTTTTTTGTTTTTTTTCATAATAGTTTATTTTTTATCAATGTCTTGTTCAATTGCAAATGCTGGTAAAAAAATTTTTTTAAAAATTACTTTCAGATAAGAGATGTTATTAATGCAACAGGAAGGCTGTTAAATGTATTGGTCAAAACCAAGATCAAAGCAATGCAGATATGTATTTGAAGGATTCCTGCAATAATGCCAAATAATCTATCACAAAATTTTGGGAAAGACAAGTTGTGTGATAAATAAAGGACATTTTCTTATTCCATTAACTGTGATTATAAATTTTAAAAAAATGACAGAAATTCCCATCCTCAAATATTGAATTAACCTCAAAAATAAATTCTATATTAAAACTAAGAAATGTTATGTATTTTATATTTCAGGTTGCTTGACCGTAACATTAAACACATCAACATAAAAATGGAGAGAGATGAAAAAGGTCGAATGACCTTCTGCCTCTTAAAGGAGATGGGGAAATTCAATTCTTTGGACAGTTTGATTGAATTCTACAGTGTGAACTCAATTGAAAATATCGAGAAAGTTAAAGACGTCAGGCTACTCTACCCAATTAAAAGAATTTCAGAGAACCTACCGACGCGGAGGACAGAAATGTGCAATAATTATTTAGCTCCATTGAATGCAAACGGTAACGACACTCTTTCTTCATATGACCAATTGATCGACAAAGAATCTGATTCAGCCAACTCTGGTTATACGTATGTGCGCAACTTGGACATTGACCAGAGTCATCTGCTCAAAATGAATTTAGAAAAAAATGAGAAATGTAAGTGTGGGATAAGCAAACACGAATCTCGACTTCCTGGCAATTACACAATTCACAAGGTTGAATATCCTAACATTGGTTGGAAGCTCTACTTTCAAGACAGTGAAAACAAAACAACATGGACACTTCCTGACCACATCATCCAGAAATTGGAACCCTACCACTGGAAAAACTTGATGAAACTATATAGCCCCCAGCAGTTACCGCCTTGGCTTCTTAAGAAGAGACCAATCTGTACGCTCCAGGATGAAGTCTAAAATCTGTGATAATCTGTGTTCAAAGAAAGAAATGGTTGCAAAGCATTGCCACTTTCCATTTTGTCTTTTGGAATTAATTATTATTATTATTGGTAGGTAAAAAGCACATTTGAGTTTTCTGTGCTTGGATTGGATTGGATGGCTGTTAATACAAAAAGGACTGACTAATGACATTTTTTTTTCTGGCAGTAAGCTACAATGTGAAAATATCAGGGATTTTAGAAGTATAATTGTGCAGCATTGTGTGTTGTTGAAATGTCCATTTTGGCATACAAGTCTGCCTTTTGAACATTCTGTTTTCTTTTGATTTCTTTTTACAATGCCACATTTTGTGAGAGTTTGGTTGCTTGGCCTATCAATTCAGTCCAAGACCTTTTAAAAATAGGCTTTATTTTCAAAAAGAAAATTTTTATGGCAATTCGACTGTTTATGCTTCTCTACATGAAAAAAATGTATTGAAATGTAAAGTAGAAGAAATAATTTAAATTAGACTTTAACTTGGTTTGCTAAGAGGACTGTGAAGAGACTTGGTTTTCAAAGTCTAAATAACAAATCTCTTGTGTATGTACATGTGTTTGTGTGTATAATATCTCTCTCTCGCTCTCTCTCTCTCTCTCTATATATATATATATATATATAGATAGATAGATACACACACACATAATCACACAAGTCTTTTTATCATCACCAATTTTATCATTTTCCAGGATATTAGAGTTTGTTGATCAATCATCAAGTATTGATCTATTTGAAGAAATTATTTATTCAAACAGCAGGTGTAAGTTAACTTTTTCTACCCTTTTTGTTTATCATCAAATATCTTAATTTTCAATGTTTTTTTTCTTTTGGCAAAAAAAAAAACTGGAACATTCTGTAAATGTTGCCAATAAACAAGTTTTTGTTGTTTTCAGCTACGATTAGTGACTCTCATTAAATGTTAATGAGAAACATTTTAATGTAGTAAACGAAATTGTTATTAAAAAGAAATCTCTTTTCAATTCTTAAGCATTCAACTTTTGTTTCATGGAATACAAAACCTAAACAAGAATTTGAAAAATATTGCAAGTTATTTCGAATCCTTTCCATATAATTCCAGTCAAAGAAACAAAAGTTGTGGGTTCGGTTAAAATCTTGCTAATTTCACTTCTAGTTTGAGTGTCTTATTCAAATTGTAGATTTGTCTCTCTAAATGACACAGAATTCATCACTTTAAACACTCACAAATAAATGTCAAATGTTTTAAATATCTATTCTTGTTGAAGATAACATGCTTTTGATTCTGAAATCATGTGGAACTGAAAGAATTTATAAGAGAAACTCTATCGTTCAGATTACTTCAAACTGGATTCTTATTTGAATATTCGGTCATGTATCCATATTAAAGATTTGGGCGCATCTTAAGAAATTTCATTTGAGTTGTGTTTCTGATGCATTGAACATAGAATTATATCACTTGTGTCTGTTGAACCGACCAACAGTTAAGATTTATTTTGATTGAATTGACTCTGTGTCTTTAAACAAAAAGATCATGGTAGGTTTTTCTGGGTTTAATATTTTCTAAATCGATGTTGTCACCATTGTGTTGTCGCTCAGTTAAAATTTATTGTGTACTGATTGAATCAAAGAAAAGATAATCCAAATTTCTTTGACTTCAAAGAAGAATAACCTGCTTTCTGTTTTTTAAGAAAAATTCAACACAGTAAGCAGAATGAGGATTTTCTTTTCATTTTGGTCCTAAGTTAATTTACCTTTTACCATATATATATATATATATATATATATATATATATATATATATCCTAATTTTTTAGGAAGAAAACAAGACTGAAGACATGACTCCTCTCAGCTCTTGACCATTGCTTTTTCAGAGGTCAAGATACTTAATTTTCATATCAGGCGGAACACTTCCTCCCAATAATTTAAATTCTTCTTGCACACTGTAAGAAATTACATACTGAAAAATATGGTAAACAAAGAGGCAAATAAAAAGGCTACAGTAGAATTAGTGGTGGGGGGGGGGGGGCCAAAATGGTTGTTGTAAGTAGTTTTTTTTTTTCTTTTTTTTTTATTGAATTAACTTTTTCTACCCTTTTTGTTTGTCATCAAATATCTTAATTTTCAAAATGTAAACATTTACTTGCATATAAACTTGACTTGAAAAATGTGTTTGATTCTTTTTTGTTATTTGCCTATAGATGGTCTCTATTATAGAATACAGTCAATAAAACATTTTGCTGTCTTGCCTTGCCAGTATTTCTTGTATAATTGTTTATATATCCAAATGAATAAAAACAAAGAAAATAATTGCAAATGTTCTAAAGTAATAATATATGTATAATTATTATTTTTTTTTTTTTTTTTGCAATAAATAATTTTTTTCAGTCATAACATTTTTAGAAACAATCCAATAATAAATAGTAATTAATTTTCTTATACAAAACAATTCTCTTAATTTTAATAAATGAAAATTGTTAATTTCAAAATTTGATTACTTAAATCTTTCTTTTGAAACTCTTATTTGAAGAAGCAAACCTACTAAAGATTTTTTTTTTAACATTTCACCCTAAGGAAGATGATAAAAGCCACTAAGATTCAAGGGGTTAGTTATTATAAAAGAAACATAGAGGTCAATGAAAGCACAGTATTCAGGGAGACAGAACATGATGATTGACATTGAATTTAAATTTTTAAAGATCACATATGACAGGAGAGTTGGAAGAGAGTTTCAGAAGCGAGAAGAACAGAAGGCACATGGAACTCTCAGTTACATTTAGCAATTTCAACAATGAAATTATGCAACCTAACTACCTCTTTAGTATCACGTTTAAATTTGTAAAGTCTCGGTATTAAAGAGGAAAGCTCATTAGGACAATTACCATGAAAATCTTTAGAGAAAAATGCCCAGAGAAGCTACATTAGGACAGGGGGAAAGTAACCAAAGCTGAGATGCCAAGTCAGAACCAATAAAGTTGCATATTCTTTGAATTTTGTCAAGAATCTCTCTCGATATATAACAAGCACCAAATGACATTGGTGCATCTGAATCATAAAAGGGGGAAAATTCCCCAGCAAAGTAAAGACTGAAGACAATGCAGCTGCAGAAGCAAACCTATCATATAACTTAACACTGTGGTGTTGGTGGTGATAATGATGATCAGTTCAATAAGGTCAAATTGGCCAATGACCTGAAGAATGACCTACAGCCTGTTGTTAACTGGGGCAAGGAATGGCTCCAAAATGAAACTCTGCTCGTCTCTATCAATCAATCAGTTGAAAGACTTCTTCCTGCTCCCTATCAGCAAAGCTGATGCTAACCTCCATGAGAGTGACTTGTTACACCTTCTCGGACTTCTACTTCATGTCTTGGCTGACATGAAGTAGAAACATTATATTGAATCAATTGCTAGGTTTGCAGCTAAAAATGCCGGTTGACTGTGTTGTGTTAGTTTCTGAAGTGAAAAAATATCTATCTTGCATTTCATAGGTCTACCATTTGTCCTTGCTTTGAATATTTCTGCCACATCTGGTCCTGTGCTCCTGCTGTATATTTAGAGATTCTTGATAAAAATTCAAGAAATCTACAATATTTCTAGTCCTGACCTGTCATCTTGGCTCAAGTCATTTTCCCACTGCTCTTAAGTAACTTCCCTGTATCGTTTCTATAAATACTTTCATGGCAATTTTTCAGATGAACTCTTTGCTACTTAGGCTTTATGAATTTAAGCACAGTAATTGATTGGCAGCTAGGTCTCATCAAGCACAATTTGATTGGCTAGATGTAATCGTACATTCTATGCTAACAGTTTCTAACAATCAATTGTTTGTGTGAATCTTTAATGGCCAGATTCAGAATCCTCCATCCAGAAATGATAGCTTCTGACTAAGAAACTCTTAGTGGATGATAGGAACAAGAATCTTAAATGTCCCCTGATGAGTGACACATCTCTGAACTTCAAACAAGCAAAACAAATGAATCCATTCTGGCCAAAACAGTCATTCAAATATCTTTGGAAGTTATGGTTACCTATTTTGAATATATTTTTCTATAATTCAATAAATAAATGATAATTGCACGATAGAATTGGTTAGATTCATAATTGCCATCTTTTATTGGCCCATGAATTTTGATATCTTCACAAATAGTGTTACCACCCCCTTTCTATCTCCCCACCATTCATTTGCATTCTGGTATCCTGAAAAAGCAAGATAAAAAAAATAAAAAAATTGATGATTTTTCTGCTGCCAACATTTGTGGGTAAATTTCGTTTTAGGTCCCGAAGACTTTTATCCATTCAAATTTTTCCAAAATAGCTTTATTTCCATGCAAATGTATATGCTAAACTCAAATCAACAATTAGATATTGAAGAAACCTACCTTTTTTTTATGTTAACGACTAGAGAAAAAAAAACCAAACTAAGACATTAGCTGCTGAATGATTTTAGGCATAGGAAGATAATTTCAGCCTACTTACTTTGAAAAGTCTTTGAAGAAATTATGATTTTTTTTTTTTTTTTTTTTTTCACTACTAAATTTCAGCAGAAAGTTGTGTGTATTTGTTTTTTTTTTATTTGTTTTTTTTATTAAGAAAGTTGCATGTACTTAATTTGAGAAGAAACTTTCAAATATATGAAAATAAGTGATAAGTGTAGTTTAATTAACCTTCAAATATATTGTGTGTATTTGCGTGTTGTTTTTTTCCTTGGGGGGGGGGGGAATTAATTTCAGAAGAAAGTTAAATTTCAAATATATGAAAATAAGTGATAATTGTAGTTTTACTTAATTTTTTCAGATGAAAGTTAATTTTCAGATATATGAAAATATAGATTTTTTTTGATTTTTTAAGACAGTTAACTTTAAGGTTAAGTAAAACTACACTTATCACTTATTTTCATATATTTGAAATTTAACTTTCTTCTGAAATTAAGTACCAAAAAAAACACAAATTCACGCAATATAATTGAAGGTTAATTAAAGTGCACTTATCACTTATTTTCATATTTTTGAAAATTGTTTCTTTGGAAATTAAGTACACGCAACATTCTTCTAAAATTAAGTACCAAAAAAGAAAAGGGGGAAAAAAACACGCAAATACACGCAACTTTCTGAAAACTGCTGCATTTTTAAAAAATTGTCAATGTCATTATTTCCATTTTTTTTTAAACTTTTAACTTCCTTTACAATTTCTTCTGAAATTAAGTACCAAAAAAAAATCACGTAGTAATTTCTGCAAAGAATTTACAGTAAAGGAAGTAAATAGGCCAAAATTTTCTTCCTGCACCTAAAATCATTCAGCAGCGAATTACTATCAATAAGCCGGTATTCGCTGACAAAAAGTGCGAGAAGTCAAATTTTTTTTTTTTTTTTTCTGGTCGTTAACATCAAAATAGGTAGGTTTCTTCAATATCTAATTGTTAATTTGAGTTGATTTGTATGAAAATAAGGATATTTTGAAAAAAATTTGAATGGATAAAAGCCTTCGGAGCCTAAAATGAAAATTTACCCATTTGTGTTGTGAAGAAAATAGAATTTGTTATTTATTGAAAGGTTACATAGATTGCCATGAGGTGCATTGCCCCATGTTTTTTGTTGAATGAAACCGAATAAATAAATAAATTTTGGTTTTACTACAATTTATTTGACAGAAATATAGCTGCCTTTGAACAACTGGACCAGGGATAAGTTCCTGCAAGCTGATAGACTTGGAACCAGCCTGAATTCAAGAAGAATTGGTTGATTATATTTAACCATTGTCTATTATTAAACAACTCTCTCTTGATAAATTGAATTGGCTCATTAACTTTATTACTCTTGTTGTCTCTTCAGTTGATTTCTGATCGGGGAACTTCTTAAGATATTCCAGTATTTTGCATAACTTTTATGTGAAGCCTAAATATGATGTGTTATGGATAAAGTATTAGACATCTGTTAGAAACAGGGGGAAAACCATTACTTGAATATCTACAGGCATGTGAGTGACGATTGTATTTACAAAGCATTAAATGATGAGGCTATGAAATGATGCTTTTATATATGGTCTTAAAAATGTCATCAATCAGTGGCCAGTTGAGAATAAAACATTTGCCACTCTCTTTGATCAAGCAAGAGTTGTGGAACACGCCCAAAAGAATTCTGAATCATTCTCTGCATCACGGACAACATTTAGTGAAACAGCCACGGATGCTTCCAATGATAATATAGAAATATTTCGTGACTGATTGTTTGAAAACCAAACCTCTAAATGACAGAAATGTTTCTTCCGTTAAATTAATAAGCACCTTTACAGCAATTGTCTAGCATGCAAATCTACATGGAGTAGATGTTACAAAAAGTGACATTTTGCACAATTGTGGTTCAGCCTGGATCATTTGCTGATCCTCAGTCTCCAACTGTTGCTGTGATCGAAGCAATGTTAAAATTTCACTTCCTACAACTTGGGTTTATATTAAATATGAGGAAAAAATGTCTGTATACTTATAGACATTGACAGTGCCAAGAGCATTTCATGTCGATTTCTTATTTGGATACTATCTTTGGCATAAATGTCCTTGAGCTCTGAAATTTCTGGTGATTGTTTGGTTGTTGTACTGAGGAGACATCATTTTAGAATTTTATAAAGCAAGCAAATAGTATCAATGTTATTTTTTATGGAGAGGAACCCTTTAAATGTGGGTTGACTTTGATTTTTACTTGTATACTGAAGTTTCTGGGCAAGTGCAGTCAGTACATAACCTGATGCTGCTTTACACTTCTTAGTGGTCAAAGGTCAGTGGCATCCATGTTTGATTTTTAGTCGACATGGCCGCAATTTTGACATAAAGTATTACCCTGGACAGAATAAACTTATTCTGACCTCTTTGTCTCTTACGTGCTGTTCTGTTGATTCTAATGTGTTTAATTTACAATGTCCCATGCAATCTAGACATAACATGGATGCCATACTTTGTTAGGATGCTGAACATTCTCTCTGTGGATATAAAATGTTTTAACTTTGTGCTGAACGTGAACCAGTTTCATTCGTCTAATAAAGATTTGGTGATGATTTTAAAGGCTCTATGCCATCAAGTTCAAACTGTCAGTGCCCACTAAAGACGTTTTACTTTTTCATGACATGACATCTCAAACTGCAACCTTTTACTTCAGCCATTTATTTGCTATCTTTGCCAGGCCTGCATTTATACAGACGTACTACTTATTCATGCTATTGGATATGAAATGTTTTGTATAACCATGGAATTTCCACTTGCAAGACTCTAGTCAGTTTCTTCTGGCTTGTAATAAAATCCCCTAATTCCTTTCTTTCACCAAATTTATAGCTTAATATAAGTCAAACAATTCAGTATGTAGATCTCTTGTTTGCTACCACAGTCGCAATGCTTTGTGACCTCGTTAAGCCCTTTTTATAGAGTAACAAGTTAAATTTGCATAGATAAAAAAAAAGTCTCACAAAAAATATCCAACCTCAAAATCTATTTTTCCTTAAATGTATGCCTTGTAAAGCAGCCATTTTCTTCATTTTCTTTTTGGGATACTTTACATGTGAGACACATCCAAATCTGTTTGTGACCAGGAGATGAGCCATTTTCTCTTGTGTGTGTGTGTGTGTGTGTGTGTGTGTGTCGATCTCCTGATCTAATATGTGGCAGAAGGGAGTGTAACACTAGAGAAAATGGCTCACTTTTAATGTCACAAGGACAACCTCTTTTAATTCTCAATGAAATGGACAGTCCCTGCTATGGATTTATTTGGCTGGCATTAACCCTTGCACTTTAATCGCAATGCTTGCCGATGACTTATTGCCTACAGGGTTTTTGTGCATTCAATAGGCACTGTTGACAGCTACTAATGCTATTTGAATGATTTAATGTCCAATATTTGGAAGGGATCTCTATTCTAGCATGGTTGTTCTCGTTTTGTTTTTGAGGCTTAATGTCAGAAAATCAAAATGTCGACACCTAACGTTATGAATATTACATTTTCAATACCAACTCATAGATGATGTAATGTGGCAACCGAATGTTCATCCAATTGTTAAAGAAGTAGAATTTTGGGGGGGAAATCTTTATAAACTCATTTGTTTTCATAATAGAAGACAACAGTATTGTTACGAGATTAATACCAGAAGGTAATTTACAAAATTCCAGATAAAATTCAAAGATAATTGAACTTATTGACAAACTAGTAGTATAGCCCGGCGTTGCTCGGGTGTAATGAAAGCTTTAAAACTAATCCATGGTCCTGGAGCTCAGACTCTTTGGACATTGGCACGAAAGACTAAAAAGCAATAGTTGTTTCCAGTTAAAGCGAAACCATAGACTGAAAGAAAAATGAATGCATGTAAGTCAAATTTTGATTTTCTGGTATCAATATCAAATAAGTTTTTTTCATCGTAAACTGAATTTTGAAGGCTAAATAAGTCCTCTGAGTAAATGGTATCATGACTGAGACTAAGAACTATAATTATACCTACTTAGAGCCAAACCCGAAGCAAAAACTAAAATAAAAGGGCTGAAAAAATACGGACATACAGGCAGATAAACACATACACACAAACATCTTGCCTTTTATATATTATTGATTTTCTGCACTATTGTAAGAACTGCAACCTTGAAACTTCTGAATATCGTTTCTTATATCTTTGTCTATGAGTGTATGAAATTTGATTAAAATCGGACCACTCCTTCTATAACCCGATTTTTTCAATTATCGATATTTATCGGGGGTACCTCGACACAAAACCTAGCTAAGAACACTTGCAGATGCTTATAGTACAACTGTGTAAATTTTCAAGAAAATCGGTTCAGCCGTTTTGGTGTCTATAGGTAACGGACACACACAGACAAAGTTCCATTTATAAATAAGTTTAGATTAGTCATGTGAAGGCTAACCTTACTATATATACTTTCTGTTCTGTCAATTGTTCTGATTGCATGAATGTCATTTATGAAATAGTTTGCTGAAATTCCACATCCATTTTTGATTACTGATAACCTAAATGAATTCAATAACAGCAGCAACTGTGATAAGGAATCCAATCTAAACATGGGGTAGAATGACAACGAACCCATTACTCCTGTCAGAGAGACATTGATTCTCCACACAAATACTTACTCATTGTACTGATAACCAAATTTCATTATATCTATGAGCCACATAAGCATCCGAACTTATAGCTTTAGAATTATAGTCAGTACTGAGTTTAATCAAATGCTGATAAGTTGAGGTTTCATATGCGGGTGTGGTCATTTGAGTTATTATTTGTTGTGCCCTCTTTATTGCAGTGATACACACTTCTGTTGATCAGGTAAACATACAACACTGTCCTCACCCAATGATTATTCTACATTGTATCCCAATTCTCAATTTTCTTGGTGTGCTAGAGAAGAGCATGCTGCATGCTGACAAAGCAACACAATTAGAGACAAACAGCATATCAAGAAATGTGAATGCAAACTCTGTTTCCCCTATTACATGTATATGTTTTATTCAAGGACTCACCTACTCTTCCAGGTAGATAGGATAACTTCTACGTCAGCTCTCCCTTTCCCCCACCAACTCCCCACCCATCCACTCATCCTGGCATAGTTTTGGCTATACAAATGACAACTTCAGAACTGCTCGATAGAAACACCCATGTTCCGCCAAGGGAAGACGAGAACCCTCTCCAATGGCTGTTAATATAAACCAGGACCCAGATAGACCTTATTTGTAGGTTTTGTTGCCACTTGATCTCCAAAAACTCATCTACCCCCCCCCTTACTTTCCATTCTCCTTTGGTCAGTGGATGCCACTTAAAAGACCAAACTTTAAAAGGAAACCCTCATCAGAAACACTGGAACTGGGATAAAACCACCTCTTTCTTTTCTACATATCCATAGTATCACGGTCGTTCAGTGTAGAATTACAGATGTCATGTACTTTGCTGTTTTCTTGTGCAAAGTTGGTGAATTTTGTTTCTTACTTGAGAGTCTACATTTGAAAGTTGCTATCATTTGTAGTGAATAAACCCTAAGAAAAAAATGTGGGTTCTACAGTTGATAAGCTTTAAGGCTTTATTTCTTGAAAGAAAAATGTAACTCATGTTCCTGTCATACTTTTAAAATTGATGATAAACTCATAATTAACATGTAGCATGTAGAAACGGAACAACAATTTTTATTTTTTTTGTTGTGTGTGTGCTTGTTTGTTTGCTTGTTTTTGTTTTAGTTTTTTTTTTAACTCACTAAAATTAGTTATATAATCATTGACTCTAAAATTAGTGTTCTGTTTGCACAGTACTGAACCTGTATTGGTTTATTCCCCTTTTTAGTTTAGATACATTTTAGATTAGTCATTGTTTTTTTACCACTTCCTGTTTAGCCCCTAGTTATCACCAGAACTGGTACAATAAATGATTAGCTGAAACCTGCAACTCATATTTTTCTCATCCATTCTTAGCCCCAACAATAACATCACCGTTTTATCCATTTTAACAAACCTGTTAATGAACGACACTTCATCTTCAGAGTTTCAATTGCCATAAAGCATTTATAATTCTTTAGATACAATTATCGATTACATTGTTTGAATTTTTGACTGTGGTTACTTGTTATAGAATACTTGTAAAATAATTGTTAGAACATTTATCTCACAAGCCATTACTAGTAAATTTAAGGACATTTTTTACCTTTTATAACACTATATACTTTAAACATTTTAGTTGTCTTCATCACTTTTCTCAATAAGTGGTTGATTTATTTTTAGTCATTAGCAACTTAAATCTTTCACAAAACACAAAATAGTTTTTGTAGTGTTTTAAATATTAAAATTTTAAAATGTCAATTATATTTATTGTGCTATTTTGGGGCCATCGTGATCTTAAACAAGGGAGATAATCCAACACGTAGTATTTCCCCTTTGTTCATTTTCAAAAACTTGCTTTCAAAAGACCAAAAACAGTTTAGAAGCTAATAATTTTATTTATATATTCTATATTTTCTGTCATCTGACAAAAGAAAAAAATCTGCTTCAATATCCTATTTTTTATCATTAAAGCTTAATCTACAATTCTTGACTTTTTAGTGTCACAAAAAAGAAGGAATGAAAATATTTTAATTTTCCAAAAGGCACATGATTTTATTGCATTAGGAATGTTTCTTGTACACAGACATTGATTGAGTATAAGTTAATCCTTAAAATTCTGAAATCTAAATTTTAAGTATACTGTCCTCCCACACACAGCAATTAGGACAACAGCACCCCGTTTTACAAGACTATCAAGTTCAGAAGATTTAAAATCGATTGTATGACTTCTTTTAAGTCAATTTTATGTTTACCTATTCACAACATACGTATTGTCCTGAATTTAGAAGAATCATTTGGTACATCCAGGATTTATCCATTAGCTGCGAAATTAAACATTTTTCTTTAATGACGTAACTGATCAAAACTTTCTATAAAATCCTTACAATAAAAATGCTGAATCCGTATTCTGCACTCTAATTTGATCAAATCCCTCAATAACCGAATTTAATGAATTTCTGAAACTTCAAATTTTTACAGAACAAGACGATTTTTGTCATTTTTAGAGTCTTTCACAAAACGAAAGAAAATAGATTTTATAAAAAATTTCCAAAGACATAAGTAAAAAAAAAAAATAACATGCAATGTTGTTGTTTGAATTCAAATTTGTTTGCTATTTTAAATTTTTATGACAATCACTTTGCACCCCCACCGTACACAAACGTCAATCAGCATCTTCTGTCTCCTTTATTCCAATCTGTCTCTCATCCTTTTTTTCGACATCTCCTGTACCTTGTTTTTTTCTCTGCATACCAGTCATGGTCCTGCCTTGCTTGGGGGGAAATGGTTATAAAAACAAACGCAATTACTTTCAAGGCTTTCCCCACCCTTATACAGAATTTGAAATTGATAATTTTGAGGCCAAAATCATCTTTAATATGTATTCTCCAGTCTTTAAATTTACTAGCAATGACTTTTGCATACAAGCAATTTCTATGATAAATACATGGAATTTCTAATGTATGTCATGAGCCTGACTTTATCCAGTAAATAACTGTAAGCTGCACTAAAACTATTACTTTTTTTTTTTTTTTTTTTTTTACCTGAACCCTCTCCAACGAATATATGAAGGTCTTTGATATCAATGTGTGTCCTGTTATTGATTAGATATGGATGTGTGTACAAAGCTGAAGTGGGCAGAATGATAACGAAGTGAGGTAAATGTAGTGGGTGAGGATTTTTTTGCACAGGTCATTGGTTGAAATTTATTAGAAGAAGAAAACAGGAGATAACATTTATATGCAAACAAAATCAGATTTTCTGCTGCGGTGGCCAAAGTTTCTTTATTTGTGCTAAATTTATTGTATGAGATTCACTGTAATTTATCTTTTATTTATGAGAACTTTGGCAAAGGAATCTGAATTTATGAACTTTGAATAAGGAAAAGTAATAAAAAATGTTTATTTGTAGAATGCTTTTTTAAAAATCTACGCTCACCTTTGCAACATCTGACTGCACATCATAAATTAAGATAAAGTACAAGAAAACAGCAAATTTGTAAAATGGCGTCTACACAACAACTGCATAACTGAAATGATGACAGGCAAAATTAATCGAACTGCTGTTAGCCTCCATCTTTGGAGAAGTAACTTTACACAGGGTAATGTGACAAAACATTGAAAATACTTTTTATTCATTTTACAATTGATTTCTCTTTCCAAGTTCTGCTTGCTACTCGTGACAGTTTGTTGACAAAACTTGAAAGAATCATTAGTTCCGTAAAACAGGTAAGTTATGATTTTTCTGTTTGAATGGAAATTACTTTGAAAGAATCAAAATACAAAAAATATTGTAGAACTCTGATAAAAATGCAAATGTACAAGAGAAGTTAATTCTTGAATTTCTTTTAATTCAAAAGAGATCTTTGATGAAAATAAATAACCTAGAATTTCAGGCATTTTTTCTTCAGTAACTAAATTTTACTTTTTAAATATAATAATATAAAATGATTTCAAAGTTCCAAAAGCTAATTTTGTTGAGTTAAAAATTTAATTACAACATCACTTCATTTAAAATTTTATTAAGAATGATATGATTTTTGTTTTATGCTCAAGTTTCATTGACAATAAAAACAGTTGATATAAAAAAAATTAGATTGGCATGTAAATTTCTTTTATCTTACTCTTTTGTTGTACTTAATTCAAATTGAGTTCAGAAGGCATGAACACTAATATATTATTTAATGAATACAGGAGCATACAAACAGTATTTTAAGAAATTTATTTTTCTGTGAATAAACTGTTATTTTCTTCAGTTAAAAAAATCTGGGCACATTATAGATTTATGGCCTTTATGCAAACATTAATTTCATTTTGCACAGAGTGGCTTAGAATTAAAGCAACCTGTGAACTTCAAACTATCCGGCTGGCAAATTGTGTCCATCTTTCCTGTTTTCTTTCTCAACGTTTATGTATTTTTTGTATTATTGTTTGTTTGTTTTTGTTTTTTTAATGATATGAGTTTTATTCTTTTTTTTTTTTTTTTTTCTAAATATAAACATTAACTTAAATGATGTTAAACTCAAGACAAAGAATAACTCGTCTAAAAATATGGGACAAATTTAAAATTTGAGTTTAAGGTTTAAGATTTTTTTTTAACTTTGAAAGAGAGACATATAATCTAAATGAGGAAAGAAAAAATAGCAGAAAAGTGTGTTGCATGAATCTATAAATCTTCCAAGTGAGAAAGACCTGGCAATCTTAATTCTGCATTCCAAATGCTGACTTATCTTGGTTTAAACACAAATACTTCTGGAAAGTGCACATTTGGATGCCTGTATTGTCATAATCTTCCCTCTTTTTTTTCCACTTCTCCTTCCAAATTTCTTATTTCTTTTCTTTCTTTTAAGTGAACTTCCAGTGTACAAAAAACTTGAATTTTTCCATTATAAAAACGATTGCTGATGAAGCAAATTTATTTCACAGAATATCATCCGATACATGTAATTTTCAAAGTTTTATTTTCAACAGAAACACAGTCAAACTAAGTTATAGTTGCACTAATAATTTAGATAGTTTCATAAAAAAAACAAAATGCCAGAAACTTAAATAGCATCATACAAAACAAAACCGCTAACAAAGAATGCAACTGCAGGGACAAAAATAAATGTCCACTTCAAGGTCTCTGTAATACAAAAGAAATAATTTATAAGGCAGAGGTACATGACCCAGATGACCAAAATAAAATATATTTGGGTTCAACCAAAGACACCTTTAAGACCAGGTGGTTCAACCACAGATCTACATTTAAAATAGAAAAATTAAAAAACAATACGAAATTGGCTAACCATGTCTGGAAATTGAAATCAAAATATGGAAAAAAAACCCAGATATAACGTGGAGCATTGTAAAAACAGCCAAGCCTTACAACAGTGGACAAATATGCAGACTGTGCCAAGAAGAAAAATTAGAAATTATGACATACCCAAATAAAGATGAACTGTTAAAGGGAAGAACAGAAATTATGACTAAATGCATCCACACAAAGAAATACCTCTTAGGTTCATACAACCATGGATGAAAACGTCATAATTCGTTTTAATTTAAACAATGCGCCTTCAAAAATTCCCTGCCACGTGAACGTTCAAATAAAACACCGTTACAAGAGCGTTCTTAAAAAGAAAAATGGTAAAAGGTAAAATCAGTTATTAAAAATCACCTGAAGACACCACACATGGTAGAAACCTGGGTAGCGAAATAACTTTTTTAAAAATGGAAAATATATAATGTACAAGTATAGGGTAGCTATGGATGGAATCAAATTTCATATCCAAAAAACACTATTCTTCAAAAAGTGCTCAATATAAAGTAGAATGAATATTTATTTAGAATTTATAACATAAGTCTGTTACAATATCACTACAAAAGTAGACATTTTGTCATGATTCGACTTGTCTTATCAAGTGATGCTGCTGATTTCATGTTGAAGAGTTTTAAAAGGTTCAAAACTAGCCAAATCTCCTCAGTCAAGGAAACATTGTTACATAGTCTATGGTGACCAATCAAAATACAAGTAATTTCTAATTTTAGGAACCTAAAAACAGACTCTAAAAAATAATTTATTGGGGCGTTAATGTTAATATTTGATTAAAATAGAAATTAGTATTACTAGTTGACTATTTCACTTTACAATGAAAATTAAAATTTATTGAAAAAAAATTATATGTATTATGAATTAATGTTAGAGATTACGACCGGGGAGAAAAGATACTCACACACACACACACACACACATATAGATAAACATATACAGACATACATACATAAACTAGTATATACACATGTACAGGAACATATACGCACATGTATATACATACACAATTTTTTGAACTCTTGTTTTTAGCAACGTGTCAATTTATCCGTTAAATTTAAAGCCAGGTTTGGAGAACATCTGTAAACATTTCATATTGGATACTTGTAAGGCCAAATTCATAAGATGACATGGGCCTGAGAAGTTTAAATAAGGTCAAGACAAACACTGTCATATTTCAATGCATAAACAAATATCTATATATATATATATATATAAAAGGCAAGATGTTTGTGTGTGTGTGTGTGTGTCTGTCTGTCTGTCTGTCATTTATCAGTCAGTTAAGTGCCATGCACGATACACGATTTGGGCGATCATGTCTCGAAAGAGACATGACTGACTGGGCAGAAGATTATCCCGCAGTAGGTTGCCATTGCTTTCTGCGGTCGACTGGTTGCCGACCAAGGCTATAGAACCCAATCTGTCCTGCTATTTAACCCATAACTGGAAGGAAGAGATGGATTAATACCTTTCCCAAGGGTATTTGCACGTAAGTGAATGCAAGGAATTCAACTGGAATTTGAACTCGGTTCCCCAATTTCTCGTTCCAAGCTGATATCCACTGCGCCACAACGCACAGGATGTGTATTGTGGAGCAGTGGATATAACTGACTGTCCTTTATACAAATCCACAATTTTTATCAGATTCTCACCAAACTTCACACACATATTCTTTAGGCTTCCAGTCAGGTTATGGACTACTTTTTTTTTTTTTCAGATTTTCCCCAATATCAGAAATCGATACCCCGATATCCAATCAGGTCTAATCACGATCAGGATTTCAGCCCTTTTATCAGGGTTCTTGATGTAGAATTTGCTTTAACTTGGTAAAATTATAGTTTTTAGTTTCAAACATTAGTAGAACTTCTCAGACAACTCATTTTCCCCGATATCGGAAATCGATACCGCTGATATTCTATCCAATCTGATCAAAAACCGATACTCAGCCATTAATATGGCTCATTTTCTCCAATTTTACTCCTGATGGGTACGATAAGTTTTCATGGACTTACTTCGGTTAGTTATCTTTGGATGACTTATTTGACTCCAATATTGAAAATCGTTACCCCAATATCCTATCGGGTCTGGTCAAAATCAGGTTTTGAGCCCTTTTATTTTGGTTTATGCTTCGGGTTTTGCTTTAAGTAGATATAATTGTAGTTCTTAGTCTCAGCCATGATACCATTTACTCAGAGGACTTATTTAGCTTTCAAAATTCAGTTTGTGATGGAAAACTTATGACATCGATACTGGAAATCAGTTTGACTTACACCCATTCATTTTTCTTTCAATCTACGGTTTCACTTTGATTGGAAACAACTATTGCTTTTTAGTCTTTCGTGCCAATGTCCAAAGAGTCTGAGCTCCAGGACCATGGATTAGTTTTAAAGCTTTCATGACACCCGAGCAATGCCAGGCTATGCTGCTAGTAATTAAATGTATATATATGCACGTAAAATCAGAAGCAAAAGACAATATGTACACGATTTAACAATCCACAAAGCATTATATACAGAATAAAACCACATACATTTAATTACTTATAGACTACTATAGGCATAAATATATGCAGATAAATAAAAGAACACTCACACAGAAGCATGCATATGCGTATATACATTCATAAACAAGAAAATATATATGTGAATATAAATATACAAACATATATATATAATCTACAGACAGTCCTGTATGGTTAGACATCCAGTTGCTTCTAACCAGGATTGAAACCCGATCAAATTGACATCAGTCTGTGATTATAACACTAAGCTATAGGCAGAGGAAAGTAGATTTTAGCATGTTATATACACAATGTACACATACACACCAGTAACCAAGAGTGTTCAAATTCATTACTAAATGGACAAAGCATAAATAGCAGTGAGTAGCTACTGTTGTTAAAGTCCATCATTTCTCCATAGTTCTCAATTGGCAAGCAAGAGGATAAATAGCCATCCACAGACAGTCCTGTTTTGCTGTATCACAGCTTATCAGTACGGTTAGATATTTGATACATACATATACAAATACACACACACACACACAAATATATATATATATATATATATTTAAAAATAAAACAAAAATTTCGATATTTAAATCTGTTGAATAGCCATTTCTACAAGGAAATCCTCGATTCTTAAGCAATGACGAAACAAAAATTTTATTTACTCAAATTCAAATGACAACAGATTTTATATTGGTAGAAGTCCAAAAACAAAAAATCATCCATCCACAGAAAAATAAAATGGGGTGGGATTAATAATTTTTGGATTTAAGGAAGTGAAAGGGGAAACACAGACAGATACCTATGTCTCATATTTGAAGACATACCCCTCCTCCTTATCTGAGTTGAGAGTTTAAAAGTTAAATGTAGCCATGTCAGGGGGATAGAATTGGTAGGGGGAACAGAAGGAAAAAAGAAAAAACGAAAAAGGGGGAAGGAGTGGTTGACTGGGACGTAAGCTAAGAAAAAATGATTCCCATAGAAACAAAAGAAAACTGCTTCCATCAATATTGAAAAAAAACTTACCAAAGAAATTTTGTTTAATGATTAGTCCAAATTTTATAGAAAAAATTTGGATATAAAAATTTAAATATAAATTTTAAATTAAAAATATTAACTTCAAGGGTAAATCTTAAAAGAATCCAATACTGCAACTATATATATATATATATATATATATATATATATATATACACACACACACATTTCCAAACATAATTTACTTATAAATCTAAAGGATATTTGAGATTCAGGAGCTAAATTTAATTTTAATTATTTTATAAAAATTTAAGGTAACTTAGTATGAAAGGAATGGAATTATATATATATATATATATTGTAAGGGCTCTGCTAAAAATTAACCAAAACTAATCTTTTTGTGTAAAAGGTAATATAGATTTAACTATAAAAATAAACAAATATAAATATACATATACAATTATAACAAGGTGCAGGGAAGTTATAGAAATTTACCAAAGAGATTTAGTTTAAATAAATGACTGGTCCAAATTTTAAAGAAATAATTTGGACATACAAATTTAAATATAAATTTTGAATTTAAAATTAAAAATGTTAACTTCAAGGGTAGATCTCAAAAGAATCCAATGCTACAAGTATATACACACACACATTTTCGAACATAATTTACTTAAAGATTTAAGGGATATTCGCAATTCATGAGTTAAATTTAATTTTGATTATTTTATAAAAATTTAAGAAACTAAATTTAGGGTTGCTTAGTATGAAAGGAATGGAATTATTATATATATTTATTGCAAGGACTCTGCTAAAAATTAACCAAAATTAATCTTTTTGTGTAAAAGGTAATATAGATTTAGCATTAAAAATAAAATATATAAATATACATATACGATTATAACAAGGCACAGGGAAGTTATGAGTAATAGTCATGAAAAACATAGCGAAAATAAGAATCGTTGCAAGAAAAACAAATTATTATAAAGATGCAGGGAAAAATGAGGGCTAAAGAGTTAGTCTACAGATTCTTACATGTTAAATAGTAGGTATTTAGATAGGAAAAGGCAGAAGGAAGGTATCTATAAGGCTGGGATTAGTATTTGGTAGTGGGGTCTAATTTTTACTAGCTTAAAAAAAACCCTTTCTCTTTTACTAAATTCATAGATTAACTTTAAAACTTAAATCTTAAGTTTTAAAATTCACAAATTTCAACTTATGGTGGTATTTGCTTATGAATTCTTTACATAAATTTAAAAGTAGGTGTTGATTTGGGTACTTTAATATTTTTATTTTTTCCTTTAAACATAGATTGTACCTATCATGAAAATTTCTGGGAGTACGGGCTGAGCCTATCAGTTTCCAATTATGGGGTTTAGCCCTTCTTCCTTCATTTTCCAAAATCTTTGGGAAAGGGCAATTTGATATTTTTAACTTGGGTTGGAAAAAGAATACCTATGGTTATAGTAACGTTGCTTAAAATTCCCTGCGGATATACCAATATATGTCTGGTAATTTTTTCTATCTTTGGTGAGATTTGAGCTTGGTATATTACCTGGATGGATTTACACTTGCCTTCCACCGGACAGATACTGACAGAGCTACAATTACAATCATTAGAAATTCCTGACTTTGGATCGTTATAATATAAATTCTTTAGAATCTGATTATTATGTGAATTAATAATATCGTCCATATTTGGAGTGCATAAATAGCTAATTTTTAATGTGTTCCTATTTATGTAGAGGATTGTTACTATTGAAATGTTTATTTATTAGCTTGAGAAAATATTTTCCGATATTAATATTAGTTCGTCTACAGTATGGTGGGGGGTTAAACCATATTACCTTCCTTTTTCTACATTTATTTTTATTTTTGGCATCAAATGGTTCAGAGTTCGTAGTTGGTTTTACATACATTAATTTATTTTGTATCCGCTCTTCTGAAGGGCTTTGTTGTAAATTTTTTTATTTTCATTGAAAGTTTTGATGTTGGATGATAAACAGTTAATTCTATATATATAAATCAAAACTTGACCGATTTGGTGTCAGTCAGAGTCCCTACTCTCTAAGACATGGGCACATGGAATGAGAGAGTGCAAGTTTTAGTGTGTCATATATATATATATATGCAGTTTATACACTCGCCAGTCACTGATAGAACTCAATTCATTACTGAAGAGTGTGTGTGTGTGTGTGTGTATATATATATATATATATATATATATATACTGTAATGGTTTTTACAATGTTTTTATAAATTCATAGTATCACTACACAAAACTTTTCGCGTTTCAAAGCCAGCCCATTATATGGTCTGCTTCATCTTCAGGTGATGTTTTTAAAATGAGAATTTTCTCGTTGAAAAGCCCATTTATTTGTGTTGGATTTGGTTTTTTTGGGGTTTTTTTTGGGTGTTAGAGGGGTTGGTCTGTATTTTGAGTTCTGTTGATCTTTTTAAGATCTTAGAGTTAAGTGTTTGTTTGTGGCTGAGTTCAGGATAGGTTAATCTATTTATCTTGTGTGGGTTTAGGCTGCTGGCGCCTTGTGTGTTGTTATTTGGTTTAGGGGTTGGTAGGTTTTGTTTTGGGGTTGGTTTCTTCTTTTTTTGTTATTTTGTATTGGGGTGTGTGCTTTTTTTGTTTTTTATCGTGTCGATATTTTTATTTATTTATCTACTATTCTGCTGCAGCTGCACTATTTTTTGTTGGTATTTTATAGGGTTTGTTTTCTTTTTCTGTTTATTTATAGGGTTGGTTGTGTGTATTTTTTGTGGGGTTTCATGGGTGGGGTTTTTTTTTGTTTACTTAAATTTTAGCGAGAAATATTTGCGATGTTTGCATATTACTGCTAATTCGTCTCTACGATTAATAAATCGTTGTTGTTGTTAGGGTACTGAAGAATGTGTAGTTTTTCACTTAGACATAAAGGGCAGATGTCGTTAAGTGAGTTGCAATTTCTAGTTTTTTTCTAGGATTTTCCATTTTACTTTGGGTTTCTGTTTTAAATCCTTTAGCTTCCAAAAGTATGTGGAAAGGGATGTTTGGTTTCGGTATAAGCTGTTTTTAAATGAGGTTAGGTGCAAGTACCAGCGCTGCTTAAAAGTATTCTTAGTTGATCCGATATACACTTTATTTATAGTTGGATTTTATGGATGTTATGTTGCACTGATCTCAGTAATCTATCTATAAAGAAGGTCATGTCAGTACACCATCATCAGGCAGTGAAATGTGGTTCAGTTACAGAAGGTCATATACATATCGATAAGGAAATTAAGAATAAAAAATGCTACCATATTAGTTGAATTTATTGGTGTGGGAGATTATTATAGCTTAAAAGAATTGTAGCTGGAGACCAATAAATATTGAAACATTAGTGTAGAGATGCATAAACAGGATGAAGTGTTAAATATTTCAAATAAGAATAGGACAAAATGCATCCAATATATTATTCTGGATGTGACAAGATTGGAATTAAAACAATAAAGAAATAATATATTTGTCTTGAAGGCTTTTGTTAAGATAACAAGCACAATTTTAATGTCAGGAAATAGGTGTAGGGCCAAGATCAATTGTTAAAGGCAGAATTTCTTGATTTTAGAGAAAAGTAGTAATGAACGTAAACATACACAGCAATGTCACAGGTAAGTTTATGTTTAAGGGTATATAATATTATAAACTAATTGGGGTAAGATTATAGCAAATAATAAGCAGTTTGAGATAATATTAGATATATTTAAGAGTGTGAATTATCTTAGAGTGGTAGATATGCTTTAATGTCTCAATATTCATTGGTCTGCACCCACAAATCTTCTAAGATATAATAACTTCCCACTGCACTTCATTCAACTAATATGGTAGCATTTTTATTTTTTATTTTATTTCATTTTTAATTTTCTGATATATAACTCCATGACTGAACCACATTTTACTGCCTGATGGTGGCATATTGAACACTAAAACTTGATAGCTTTTGAGATGCAATATGTTATTATTATAACAATAATAATAACTATATATCTATAAATACTCTACATCTGTATTGGGCACTTTATAAAAATTAAATATTAAAATGTGGAATATGTATCCATTACTTTAAACCACTTATATTATATCTCCTTCTCCATCTCTCTCTCCACATATATATAACAGTTACCACTTCTGTGATTTATGCACATCTCTTCAGCAATGAATTGAGTTCTTTCGGTGACTAGCGTGTGTATACACCACTTATATATAACATGCTAAAATTTGCCTTTTCTGATTCTATGTGCCTATGACTTAGGGGTTAGCGACTCTGACTGACTCCAAATCGGTCGAGTTTCAATCCCGGCCAGAAGCAAGTGGATGTCTAGCCACACTGATGAGCAGTGATACAGCAAAGGCTTGTATGTGGATGACGAAAATATATATATATATATATATATATATATATGGAAGAAAACTAAACACATAATTAAACAGTTATAAATCTATAATTAAGACATGTCAGATCAGCTGATGGTCAATTGATTTAACGTGCTTTAAATGGTTTCCTCTAGGGGATGCAAGTTCAAATCCTGCTGGAGAACACATTTTTCTAACAAGACTTCTTGATTATTCAGGCCACTAGATATATATAAATATACTGTTTCACTATAAAAAAAAGAATATCTACTCAAATACGAGTATCCAAATATATATGTCTGTGCATATGTGTGTATATATTTTAGTGTATTGAGACAGCAGATAATTATTTAAACATAAACTGTTCAATATAACAGCCAATGAAGGTCTATTATGTTTAATCATGAGCCGTTCTAAACATTGTATTTTGGCTTTCATTTCTGGTGATAATAAGGACAAAAATTGTCCAACATTTGGATATTTTTTATTCCACTGGTTCTAAGCTTTCAGCTCACATGAGCCATTTTCAGAGTGGTTGTAGGGACGTTAACATAAAGATATCCACCATCAAAGATGATATTCTCTTGTGTTGACATGACATCTTTATGTTAACCTCCCTGTAACCACTCTGAAGATGGCTCATATTTTTGCTTTTATTGTAATTGCTGTATTATTTTAAATTGATCCATTTTAATAATTTTCAGAAATGGAGCCTTGAATTTTTCAAACATTTTTTTTTCTTAACACAGTAAAATATTTTCCATTTTGACTTCTTATAAAATACATTATAATAAAAATAGTTTGTTTGCTAAAAGGTAGATTTTAAAACATTCCTAAAACTGAAGAAATAACCACGCACATATTAAAAACTGATGCCAACAGCAAGTTCAAAAATGATCGCTCAAATCAGCCTGTAGTTTTGTTTTTCGTTCATAAACAAGTCTTTTTAAATAGATTGATAAAATGAAGTCACTAAATAACATTAAAATCCAACAAGTAAGATATTTTCTATTTGACCTAGAATAAAAAGAGTTTAGTCTGATGGCCTTGAGCAAAGACTGTGTTTTTTTTCAGCAAGTCTTTACTGAGAGTCCTGTTACCATGGCTACTTATAACTTTGTTGCCAAAGCAACTTGCAGTCCGTTTTTAAAGTTCCTCATCTTTCAAGTGCAATATAAACAAGACGAAAAAGCCCAATCTTAGTAACCTAACAACAGTGGATTTTATTTACATTAAGCAACACTAATAAAAAGAGGACATTGAACAAAAAATATTCTCGTGGAAAGAATTGAACAGAAGAAGTGTTAATTTATTTCTGCTTGTTTAGACTTCATGTTTTTGTATCACATAGACTGATCATTTCGGAATTGTGATTTTTCTTGAAATTTCTGACCAAACCTGCTGATTATTGATTTTCTGAGTTTGACAAATGATACATTTTCTTGACTTACCATTTCTTTTGAAACAGATGAAGCTAAACAAAAGATTCTAAGATTTCTCCAAGAATTACAATTCATCTTTAATCTTCCTGATGTTGGAGATCTTTCATGGATATAAAGCAGCCTAATTTTAGGTTGCTCTTAAATATCAAACACTTTGAATGTGAGATCATTAGAGAAAAAAAAACTTTATTTTCTGGATGACTCTTGGATAACATTCCTTGTAGTGCTTTTTAATAAAATATCCTCTAAACATGGACTTATACCAACTTGGCTTTTTAAGATAAATTTTGTAATGGCTTATTTTTTAAAATTAGATTTAATTAAAGAGTAAAATTTAAATTTTTTTAAAATCTCATGAAAATTTGAGATTAAGAGTTTGTATTTTTACAAAACTGTTTTAGAGTCAGGCTTAGCACATTTCCTGTTCTTGCCCGCTACTGTGACAATGTGAGAATGTGCGTTGTAGTGCAGTAGATATCGGCTCTGACCGAGAAATCGGGGAGCCGAGTTCGAATTCCAGTTGAATCCCTTGCATTCACTTATGCACAAATACCCTTGGGAAAGGTATTAATCTGTCTCTTTCCTCCACTTATGGGCTAAATAGCAGGACAGATTGGGTTTTATAGCCTCGGCTGGCAACCAATCTACTGCATAAAGCAATGGCAACCTACTGTGGGATAATCTTCTGCCCAGTCAGTCATGTCTCAAAAGAGACATGATCACCCAAGCATGTTTCACGTATGGCACTTAACTGACTGTGACAATGCACTGCTCCAAGATACATTAGTCGGATTTTGAGTAGTTGATTCACTCTAGTGTTTCTGGCTTATTTATTGAATATTGAATAAACCTCATCATCTTTGTTTTACTTTCCTAGTCTTCTGTTCCTTCAAGATTCTTTCTAACTATGGCGTGAAAAGCCCCATAACCACATTTTGCCAAAAAACTTGGTCAACATCAATTTTCGCCAGAGAGTAACTATACTTTCTAAAAACTTTGAAGAGAAATGTTCACTTTTCTATCCACTTTGGCTACAGTTTGTCACGAGATGACACAGATGATTTCATTTCATATGCAGAAGTAGTAAACAATGTCCAATTTTTGAAGAATGTTTGACTTCTGGCAAGCACTCTTGAAATATGTCCAGGTATTCTTTTAAAGCTAGAATAAAACCAAAAATTAGTATTGCAAAGGTTTGCAGAAGAATGTCAATGTTTATTAAATTTTAAGCATGATATCAACAAAAGTGAAATGAAAGAGGTAAACATTCAGGTGGCTAAACAAGTAAAAAATGGTCAAAAAAGTAAAAGACTTGACCCATGTCATGGCTGCGAGGCCAGATAATTTAAAGACTGGTCAATTAAAAATTCCAAATGTTTGTGTTGTCAGGAAACAACACCTTCAAAAGATGTGCAGAGAACAGAAAAATAATAAAAACCTAATTATGTTAAGGTAATTCTAACAACACAAGGACAGTCCGCAGGTAACAGAAAATATGCAAAAGTAAAAATGAACAGAAGCATGGGATTCAACACAGCATTTATAAGCGTAAAAATATGGATAAATATTGGCACCACGAAAATTGAAAAAATTATCAAAGTGCACAGGTTGGGTCAGGGATGAAATTAAATATAATGGGAACAATAAATTGTAATGTTTCTTTCCAAAAGTAGAACTGGAAAACTATGCCCCACATTGTGAAAGGAATATCTTTAAACGTTTTTGGAGGTGACTGGCTAAAAAGTTCAATTTATGGAAGGAATCCATAAATTCGATTTGTATCTCAGTTCAACTAGCAACTATGTTGTCTAGCGAAAAGTGTAAAAGTCACACGAAAAAAAGTTTCCTGATACGAAAAGAGAACTGAGAGAAACGAATCTCTCAAGTGGTGAGGTCGTCTATGCTTAACATCAGGAAGTACACAGTGACGTAAGGAGAAAAATGTGAGCTGCTGAAGAGGAGTGGATACAAAATAAGTTCAAAACAATTGAAAAGGAGATGCTTACTGGCAATGGCCTCCAATACACTCAAATTCCTAAGACCGGCCAACAGAGAGCAACGATCGTAGAGGATGACAATGGTAAATTGTTGACGGACAGTGAGGAGGTTCTCCATAGATGGACGCAATACTGTGATGCTTTATACAGTTACCAGCTTTATCTGGATGTCTCCATGTTGCAAAGTGACCAGCACTCCACAATAGATGAGACCAGTTCGTCATAACTGAAAGAAGAGGTTGAGTTGGCAGTAAAGAGTTTGAAACCTGGCATAAAATTGCCTGTGAGCTAAAAACATGGAAGTGAAGAAACCATCCCAGTCATAACAACACTATACCAGAAGATTTGGGAACAAAAAAAAGTGGCCTAACAAATGGACTCAGTCATTGGTAATACCCCAGCCAAAGAAATGAAGCCTCAGGCAGTGTCAAAATTATAGGATAATAGACCTGAGGCTTACGGCCCTATCACGGTGAATACACCGGTTCTTTCTCGATCACCGAAGTTAAGCAATGTTGAGCCTGGTCAGTACTTAGATGGGTGACCGCTTTGGAATACCAGGTGCTGTAAGCATATAGTGACAGATGTGCGTTGTGGTGCAGTGGATATCGGCTCGGAAAGAGAAATCGGTGAGTCGAGTTCGAATTCCAGTTGAATACCCTGCATTCACTTAAGCACTGGTACCCTTGGGAAAGGTATTAATCAGTCCCTTCCCTCCAGTTATGGGTTAAATAACAGGGTAGGACTTGGGGACCCTGCTCTTAAAAACAAATCCCATTGAATCTTGATACCCAAAAAGAAAAAAAGTATTAATAGACACAAAAAAACCTATATAAAAACAACAATAAATTGTCGATAGAAAAAGGTATTACCAGCAATAAATAAATAAAAATTTAGTTGGCAATAAATGACCCACCAAGGTTGATATGCCATAAAAACAAAACAACCAACCAAAATAATAGACCTGATCAGTCACCCTAGTAAATTTTTGCTCAGTATCATTTTGAATCGTTTAGAATCCAAGGAACTGGTATCAGAGGAACAAGCAGGTTTTAGAACTGGGCCAAGTACAATGGAACGGGTTTTTAATTGCTGGATCCTGGTAGAGAAATAACTGCAACACCAAAAAGACATGTTCCACATTCTGTTGACTTCAAGAAAGCATTTGGTTGTGTATAGCATGATGGTCTCTGGAAAGTCCTTAAAGAATTCAATGTGGATAATGGAATTATCCCAAGTCATTCAGGCTCTATATAAAGATGCTGCCAGTGCAGTTCTTCTGGAAAAACAAATGTTGGTGTGCGACAGGGATGCGTACTTTCACCCCCATTGTTCAATCTATTTCTGTAGAGATTCATGCAAGAATCCTTGAACTGCCGTGATCCTTCAATCTCTATCGGTGGCAGATCCATCTGTAACTTTCATTTTTCAGATGATATTGACTTCATAACAAATAGTAACGGTGAGCTCCATGGCTTGACCAGCAAATTTTTTGAAAGAGCAGGAGCATATGGAATGGAGGTCAGCTCCAAGAAATCCAAAGTAACGGTGAATAGCACAAACAGTAACACCTATGTCCAGTATTATTTTGACTGATATATTCTTCATCCTTCTTCAGGTATTGTCTAGGTTAATCTGTATAGACCCTATCAGTCAGTTAAGGGCCATATGTGATCGCTTTGGGTGATCATGTCTCGAAAGGGTCATGACTAACTGGGCAAATGATTATCCTGCAGTATGTTGCCATTGCTTTCTGCAGTAGACTGGTTGCCAGCCAAGACTATAGAATCCAATCTGTCTTATTACTTAACCCATAACTGGAGGGAAGAGATGGATTAATACCTTTCCCAAGGGTATTTGTGCATAAGTGAATGCCAGGAATTCAACTGGAATTTGAACTCGGCATCCCGATTTTGTCATTCTGAGTCGACATCCACTGCACCACAATAATAGATTATTTATTGCAGTAACCATGGTTTGGAAACTGAGTTGCTAATCATTGTTTTCATTGGGTCCATCATTTTAATTATGTTTATCATTTTTGAAAGAATTGAATGTTAAAGCGATTTCTTGTGTCACATTTACATCAGGTTGTTTGTTGCCATTTTAGAATTCTGCAATTTTGATAATCTTTTGCTGACTGCCTAACCAACAGATTGAACTCACAAATCCCAGCATTGAAATGAAGATCAGGCTATTTTATTTGTTTTTCAAAATATGTTCAGAGAAATAATAATATGTTCAGAGAAATAATAAATTTGACACCTTTCTGCTTTGCAAAAGTTCCTTGTATTATTTATTTATTTTTGTCCGTTTTGTTTTTTTATAACCATTTTTAATTATTCATTTCATTAAAAACTGACCCTTTCTATTTTCAGCTGCAATTATGATTTGTAACCCCGCAAAAAAAGGTCAGCTAAAATTTGATTGATTATAAGCAAATGATTTTGTTCATTTTTCTCTCTTGTCTGTTGTTTGAAATGTTGAAGAATTTCTTGCAAATTTGTTTCTTCACCTGCTACACTTTTTTGGCTATAGAGAGAAAGCAACATTTAAACAGCAATTTTTAACTTATTTCTTTGAAGAGAAACAATCAATTGACAAAATTGTGACTACGTTGAGCTTAGCCAAGAAAAATGAAAGGAAATGGAGTTATGAAGCTTGTGTTGCACCAATCTTCCTAGTGGGGAGGGCTCGCCTACCTTGGAGATCAAATTGTATCTGTGTTCAGACATTATTCAAAAATATATTAGTGGCAGTTAAAATCTCAGCCAATAATCTGTGAATGATCTTATTTACTTGTTTTTCTTTTTCCCTTTTAAAGTACGTAAACACAAGAAAATCCTTTAAAGTACATAAACACAAGATCTAACCATCCAACAAGCATAATCAAACACATCCATAAAGGAATAGAGTACAGGCTATCAAAAAATTGCCTTGAAAAATTTGGCCATAAGAACAATTTAGAATAGAAACCTCAGTCAAATAAACAAATGAAAAACAAAAATAGAAGTCAAAACATTTTTTGGTTCAATCCACCATTTACCTTAGAAGTAAAAAAAGGATAAGACAAATATTTTTGAAATTAATCAATAAACACTTCGCAAAAATTCAGACTTAAACAAAATTTTCAATAGGAATTCAAATTAAGTTATAGCTGTACTAGTAATTTAGAAAATTACATAAAAAAGAACAAAATGCCGGAAACCTAAATCACAACGTATAAAATAATGTCATTAACAAGGTATGTAACTAGGGGCAAAAACAAATGCGTACTTAACGGACTTTGTAATACAGAAGGAGTTATTTACAAAGCAGATGTACATGTCCTAAATCATCAAAGTAAAACATATTTAGGATCTACCAAAGACAGTTTTAAAATTAGATGGAATAATCATAAATGTATATTTAAACTGGAAAAGCTCAAATATTGCACCCAGCTGGTTTGTCATATGTGGAAATTAAAACTGAAATATGGAAAAGACTCTGATATAACTTGGAACATAGTGAAAATAGCCAAACCATACAATGTTGGCAACATATTCAGATTGTGCCAAGAGGAAAAATTAGCTATTATGTTGTTCTTAGAAAGAAAAAAGTTATTAAATGAAAAATCAGAAATTATATCCAAATGTAATCATAGCCATAAATACCTACTAGAAATATAAGAACATAGATGAAAATTGCTCTAAGATCCTTAAATAACTCCTCCCTAATTTTGAAAATTTTTCAGTTACTTAAAAATTTGTTGCACATTCATAAAAATCCCTGTTTGAGCGTTTGAAAAAATAGTCAAATCAGTTATTGTAAATTGCCTAAAGATACCAAAAAGTTGAAACCTAGGTTGTGGAAATAACTCATTTCCAAATGAAAAATATTCAAAAGTTCTACAATATAATTGTATTGAACAACATTTTAATACAACTGTGTACTGGTCTAGTTTAATTATGACCAAAAACTAACTAATTAAGATATGTATATATACATATATAGCATAGTATGCCTAGTGCTACAATTAGATACAATCCATATAAAAAAGAAGGGCACCTTGGCGTGGTGTAAGGGTTAGCAAGCTTGTCTCGCTAGAATCATTATAACTGAGTAGTGAGTTCGATCCTCACTGGGTACCCCCTACTTTCAGCCGCGTGTCACATCTAAGCTACACTTGGAAAATCACCTTCCTTCAGGCTTGGGGGTTGGGCACAGGGCTAACAACCCTGCCCCATAAAAAACGGTTGTTACAGAAACAGCAAAAACACTGCCCTACACACCATTGGGTGTAACGGAAAAGTTTTTAGTTATATAAAAAAGATCAAGTTTTTCACAAAAAAATTTGGGGGTCACACTATACATGAAGTAGACTTATACACAAGTATTATAAATTATATTTTTTATTTTGTGGTTGTTATGCTGTAAGAAAATGTTTCTCTCTCTCTTTCTCTCTGATTATATCTGCAATGTTTCAGTTGATAAAGATTTTACATTCTGAAAATGACAAGATTTATTCAAATTTTCAGGAATCTTATTTTTTTGTAGAGCATTCTAAAATTTTTGGTTTTATGAATAAGTAAATTTTCATTCAAACACTGTCCAAAATAATTTCATTATTGATTTGAAATATGAATATCTCATTTTGTTATTATGAAAAATTTCATTTTAATTGTGTGTGTGTGTATGTGGTGGGTATATTGAGGCTGTAAGAATTCGTTTAAACAAGTTTTGTTAAATTTAACTGACTCCAGCCAAACCAAAATTATAGATAAACTGTGCAAAGTTCACGTTCTGTTTTTGTTCAAGCACTTTCAGCCATCTTAGTCATGACCAAAAAGTGGATGTTGTCAGTATTGTAGATAAAATATGGTTACATGCTGGCCTCCTTGGAATGCTACACTTCAAATTGAAATTATATGTGTCGTATAAGTGATGTCATGTGTAGAACAGTTTCACAGAGTTTGGCAGTATTGCAAAGTGAATCTGTCAAATATTATGGACATATTATCTTATATGTATATTAAATATTTATACACACTTTAAAATGGTGTCTCTTCTCGTGAAAGGCATTTTATTCAATGCAAATTGTTTCTTTTCTATAATAACAACTTCAGGAATTTCTTTCTTTACAGTCAGTGCCATGTAGTATTTTGGTTTATCTACTCATTTGTTTTATGTTAATAGTTGCATTTTGGTTGTTTGTGATGTGATGACCAATATATGCACAAACTGTGACAAGTTAACCTATGAGAGAGTGTGATGTTTGTATAGTGAATGTAAGAATTTTATGTTTCTTGATTATTGATGTTGGAGATGTAAACTCCCAAAAGACATGAACACTTATAAACAATAATGTGATATATTGTGATTTTTGAGGTCCTGAGTTATTAGTGATGATTACACTAAATGTTTTGAACTTTCTTTCACAAATGTTAAATAGAAGGAATTTTTTGTAATCATTAAACGATATCTACTGGCAAATTGCATGCATTTTGGTGCAGTGGATATTGGCATAGAACGAGGGAGTGGAGTTCGAATTCCAGTTTGCAGCAATCACTTATGCACAAATAACCTTGGGAAAAATATTAACCCTTTGTTTCTCCATTTAGCTATGGATAAATTGGGTTCTATAGTCTTGGTTGGCAACCAGTTTTCTGCTGAAAGCAATGGCAACCTACTGCGGGAAAAATCTCCTGCCCAGTCAGTCATGTCTGTTTCGAGACATGATCACCCAAGCATGCATCACATATGACACTTAACTACCTGACAATATAATGGTATGAAACATAATTAAATCTTCTACTGGATATAAAATGGGGGATCTGTTTTCTATTGTCATGAAGTAATAAACTGATCCCTCTAGTATTAGTAGAAATTAATATACTTGGAAACGAATATCACTCTAACTTCTGTTAGATCTAAAGTGGGGGTCTGTTTTTTATTGTTATGAAGTGATAAACTGATCCCCCTAGTATTAGTTCAAATTAATATAATCAGAAATGAATGCAATTAAAACTTCAGTTGGATCTGAAGTGGGGGATCTGTTTTCTATTGTTATGAAGTAATAAACAGATCCATGTAGAATTAGTACAAATTAATATAATCTGAGACTAATACAATTAAAGCTTCTGTTGGATTTAAAGAGGGGGATCTGTTTTCTATTGTTATGAAGTAATAAACAGATCCCTGTAAAATTAGTATAAATTAATATAATTGTAAATGAATACAATTTAAGCTTCTGTTAGACCTAAAGTGGAGGATCTATTGTTATGGAGTAATAAACTAATCCCCCACTAAATACTACTTAATAATATAATTATATAACTATCTATATCTCCCTTCAAATATGGGTTAAAAAGCAGAACAAATTGGTTTCTATAACCTTGGTTGGCAACCAATCTACTGCAGAAAGTAATAGCAATATACTGCAAAAAAAATCTGCCCAGTCAGTTATGTCTCTTTCAAGACATGATCACCCAAATGTGTATCATGTATGGCACTTAAATGACTGGCAAGTTTTATTTTTAATGGCTTCTTCAGCTTTGTTTTTAGTTCAGCCCAATTTGGTTTCAGTAGAAAAAGTTTCTGATGTTTTTATTTTTGTTTATATCTGGATGACGTGGGATGCTTATTTTATTACAATTCTTTGAAGCAAATTTTATATGTTTGTTGATAATAGGCTTTGGTGAAATCAGTCTTTTATTTGTGTTGATTAATTGATTATAAAATAATGTGTTTGGAAAAGAAATTCTTTTAGTTGTAGTAAATCTTTCTTATCGGCAAGCACAGTGGCCTAATGGATAATGGCTTGGATTAAGGAATTGGAGTTTGAATTCCAGTCAAGTACATTACACTCACTTATTTGTTAATGATCTTGGGTATGGGTAAATAGCAGGACTGACTGGGCCCTATAGCCTTGGTTGGCAACTAGTCTAAGAGAAGGAAAACTCTGAATTGAAATTACCTAGTGCCTGGTGGGTCTTGCCTCTTTAACTTCAATACCCGCAGTGAAAATGTAAACTAGCAAGCCATTACACTATTTTGCTTTGAATGTAATTATGAACGACATTTCTGAAATATAGAGCGCAGCGTTAGGGTTAACTGAATAAATGACTGAATGATTTTATATCTGCGAAGAAATTCACTTTCGTAAATAAAAAGACAAGGATTTATAGTTGTGGCTTTTTAGAGTGAAATTGTAACTGTTAACCTCAGTTAGAACTTCAAAGAAAGGGAATCCAATATGCAATATTTTACGTGACATTGAATACTGGACAATCTCTTAGCAAATCAAGAAGATTTGAAGTGAGAGTCAAATTGAAAGTTGGCATATCACTTCATAGTTGAGTACGACAGGATCTTGTCATCCACTGAAAACTCCATATGTTCTGTTGATGTAATTCAGTCAATGAAACAAAATGAATAATTAAAAGGATTCACTAAATTGTCACTTTACAACATAAAAGGGCAGTTGTTAGGGCACATTTAGCCCTAAATGAAAGTAGTTAAGATAAGTTATCCCCCTTGGACCAGATGGGAAAAAAATAGGGTTTTTGTCACATCCCCTGTTTGGAAACAGGGCCATCTCGATACTGGGAGTTTCGGCTGTGACACAAAGGTGTGCTGAACACTTTTCCAAGGACCACATTTTATTTTTACGCATCCAGCAGCTTCACTTAGCATTTGATTTGTAAATGAAGAGTCATCCTCTTGTTACATCCTTTTATCATTTTTCCCAAACTGGAAACACAACAGCAGTCTTTCCAGTTGTAATGACAAGATAAGGCACAGATTTTGGGAATTAGGTTAGATTGAGAAATTTATAGCACCTCTCAGGTTATTGTCTGGATTTTAGTTTTTATAAGAGAAATCTGAAATTATTTTGGGAATTTTTTAATTCATTCATTTGGATCAATAATTAAACTGCTTATCTTTTAATTTGAACATCATCATCATCATCATCATTTAACATTCGTTTCCGTTCTAGCATGGGTTAGATGGGGTTTTCTTGATGGCTTCTGTCATTGAACCATCACGAAATATTAGAGTGAGTTTTACAGCTGTATGCCCTTGCTAACACCAACCAGTTTAAGAGGCTGGAAACTCAGTGCTTTTATCAAGACACAATCTGTAAGAAGATTACTACCAAGGTTAGAGAGTTCAGCCTACCCTATTCTACAAAGAGTAAATGTAGAGGTTTAAATCGGAAATTTCCTTCTCTTAGGTAAGTTGCTATCCTAAGCCAAAGACTCTTACCCAGCCTAACATTTTCTTTTTCTCTTAAATGACCCCAGTTTCCTTGAAAGCAAAACCGTTTTTAACAATCCATTATAATTAATGTAAAGACGATTTTTTCTTCCAATTTGAAAGATGAATATAATATTTTTAATTGTGAAACAGTTTCATTTTAGTTTGAATTTCTCTGATGAGGTGTTATTAATATTTATATTCAAACTATTGTTCTCATTTTTGTTGTTGTTATCACAACCTTTCAGCCATTGTGTCCTCTGACCTTCATCAGGTGTATGCTGATACAGAGAATTCTAAAATAAATTCTTTATTTAATCGACTCTTCTTGTACCAGGTGTATATTGTCTAGTTCTTATTTTTGATATCACACAGTTATTGCTCAGCCTGTTGTCCCTAAAGTCCAAGTTCTGACCCAGAGATTGAACTTACTATTTTCCCCAAATTCATGAACTCTTTAATCCACTAGACTGTTTTTCCACAGGAAAATTCTCTGTAGAGGACTTGAAGTCTTAAACCTAACCTGTCTACTGATGAGTGCCCATGCATCTTGTCGTACTTGGCTGCAATCACTGAAGCTTTTCTTTTTTGTTATAGCTGCTGCTGCAGCTGATTTCTCATTCTTCATTTGTCTTTCTTTATAAGGGGCTCTCATATGGTATTTATTCCTATGCTTGGCTAGCGAGGGGAGGGGAACCTCTTTAGTAGGACTAGCATAAAAATAAATAAGATATGAAAGATCTAAACTTATTTATAAATGGAACTTTGTGTGTGTGTGTGTGTGTGTGTGTGTGTGTGTGTGTGTGTGTGTGTCCATTACCTATAGACTCTGAAACAGCTGAACTGATTTTCTTGAAAATTTACACAGTTGTACCATAAGTGTCTGCAAGTATTCTTAGCTAGGCTTTGTGTCGAGGTACCCCCGATAAAAATCGATAATCAAAAAATCGGGTTATAGAAGGAGTGGTCTGATTTTAATCAAATTTGATACTCATAGACAAAGACATAAGAAACGGTATTAAGAAGTTTCAAGGTTGCAGTTCTTACAATAGTGCAGAAAATTTGATATCAATACCAGGAAATCAAAATTTGACTTACATCCATTCATTTTTCTTTCAGTCTACGGTTTCGCTTTAACTGGAAACAACTATGGCTTTTTAGTCTTTCGTGCCAACATCCAAAGAGTCCAAGCTTCAGAACCATGGATTAGTTTTAAAGCTTTCATTACACCCGAGCAACGCCGGGCTATACTGCTAGTACTAAGAAAGAAAGAAAGACAAATGATTGCAAGTCTTCAACAGCAGCTGTAACACAAGAGAAAAGCTTCAAGGTGTGCAGTCAAACATGACAAGCAATGGATGTACTCATCAGCAGGCAGGTTAGGTTTTTGAGGCTCCAAATAGCCTTGTTGATTAAAACATTGGTTCATGAATTTTGTGACATAGTAATTGTGAGTTCAATCCCTGAACCAGGCAGTGTGTACTTAAACTCTACGGAAACAGGACTATCAATAATTGGGCAGTACTAAAAATAAGATTGAGATGCCTAGACATGATGAGCGAAATGAGAACAGTCTACCTCCATAGATTAAATATTTTGGAATAGTTTTATTTAATCTAATAAGTAAAAAAATATTTTAATATCTTTGCATATTAAGAAAGTGTAACCTGATTGTTCACATTTAATTGGTTGTTTTTTATTTCTAGGATCAATTGGAATTGCTTTTAATTTTTCCCAAAATGGATTTTGGGTTGATGTAAACAATTTAGTAAAAAGCACAAAATATACAATAGCAGTGTTTAACTGTCACACCCTGGAGACGACTTGTCCGCATGATAGTGACACGGTGAGGAAATCTTTTTTTTTATTTGATCATTTAATTTATGGATTTTATTCTTGATTTTGTTTTCTGACTAATAACAGATAAGTTATGAAACTAATTTTGTGAAACTGACAAAAATATAATTTTATATTGCATAAATTAATTTGGGGTTTGGGAACTGTTTGGTCATGGCTCGCACCATGTGACATCTGGTTGCCCTGATGTATAAAAGACAATGTGCGCTTAGCACAGGGAGTTGTCATTATTACAGACTTCAGGAAGTAACACCTACTACTGTGAGAGACTGTAAATAGTGTATATACATCTTGGTTGTACCACTCTGCTAATAAAGTAGTTTCTCTACATTCCTTGGTGTATCTCTTCATTCCATAGTACAACAGGAACAATATAGTTTATTGAAATTTTGCCAGTATGGATTAGACAGTTTCACGTGATTTAAATCTTTTGCATTAAATGAACAATTCTGGAAGAAATTAGTTTTCTGTAGGGGGAAAGAATTACGTTATTTGAGAAATTATAATTATAAAAATAACATTAAAAATAAGCCCTTTTTTATTTTTGTAAATAATATAAATTTTCTTATTTCTTTTGTTCATGAATTAAATTTGCAGAAATTCATTTATTTGTTAGTAATTGTCATATCAATTATTATCGTAATCATTATAATGACTGGTGGTGGTGATATATTTTAATGATTATTGTAATAATGATGACAATAATGACAGCATAGAAATTCTACACTTCTTGACAAATCTAAGATTGTATAATAAATGATTTATTATTTACCAAAATCAATATTTTTCATTGAAGTGATTTACTATCTGCAAAATGCATAATATTCATTTGTGTTAATAATAATTGAACACTTTCGATCCAACAACATTTTAAGATGGTTTGATGATAATTTTTTCATGACTTCAATGAAGTGTGCTTATATAATAACAAAAATAAAAACCTTTTTGGAACCAGCTAATAAAATTATTTAATTACCCTTAAACCCTTCCTTGCCAATTATTTTGGGAAAAACATTTAATTTTCAGACAAATTATTTTATTTGTTTTTTAATATAGCAACTAAGAAACTGAGGCACATTAAACTACCTGAGTGTTAGCTAATGCCTCTACTAGGCATATGAGTTGACAATTTATATTTTTTTTTTTTGTTTAAATTTTATAATCATATTGCCCCAAGCGAGGCAGGCTATTGCCACTGGTGCGCAGGAGGTTACATAGGAAGAAAGCTATGAGAAAGAGTGACAGGTTACAGGGCGTGTCAGGAAGTGGGTAAGAGAGGAGGTAAGATACTGAGAGTGGATTGGTCGGAGTAAGAAGCATGAGAGAGAGGATGCAAGTTAGCAAGATAGGAGAAGACTATTGACTTTACATTTAATCTCTTGGAGATTGTAGTTGTCGGGGAAGCAAGTAAACGAAAGAGAATTCCACGGGTGGGAAGTGAGAGAAAAGAAGCTGCTGGAATAGAATTTGCGCCTTACATTTTATTGGTTTCACAGTAAAAGGGTCGGATCTGGTTGCTAATCTTGTGGCTTAAGCAAATTCATGCATAGGGGGAACCAGTGAGCCAAGTTCATCAGAGCAAAAGCCATGAAAGTATTTGTAGAGACATAGGGAAGCCACATTGCGTTAGTGAGAAAATGACTGTATCTGAGCTGCCAAGTCAGGATCGATCACATTACAGATTCTTTGTTGGATTTTGTCAAGGACCCCTAGGTGGATAGCAGGGGCACCTGACCAGATATGGCAGTAGCATTTAATGCAAAGGAGGATGGTAGATTTATATATGTGCAGGATGGTTTCAGACGGGTAAAACTTCCTGGCCCTACACAAAGAACTGACCTTTTTAGCAGCAAATCTAGCTATGGATTCAATATAGTTGTTCCACTTGAGGTCTGTTGTGAGGGTTAACCTGAGGTGGTGCAGTGTTTTGCTCTCAGTTTCAATTGGACTAGTTTCAAGCACAGAAGGGCATAAAAAGATATAGGAATTTCCCAGTCGTGTGTGTTTGTGCTTCAGTCAAGGAGTGTAATGAACACAAACCCCAATGCCTGAATAAGACTTCAAACAGCCTTTATTCAGTTGTACAGGGAGTTCAGAATAATTGAAATTTGCAGGCAAAAAGGAATTTTCCCAGTTAACAATGTTCTAGCATGTAGTGATTGTTTTTATTGAGAAAGATTTCTCTGCTAGTTTCTGTGGGAGGAACAAGGAATCTGAGGGTGAAACTGCTAGGACAGGCCTCGTCTTTGCAGATAGGGCTGTGTGTAATTTCCTTTGGTGAGTGTTTTGAAGGGAGACTTCTCTACCACTTTCTGTGGGAGGAACAAGAATCTAAAATCAATATGTCAAAAGTGACTTCGTCTTCTACGCAGCAATAGTTGCTTGAACCCCTCGGCAAAGGTCTGAACGAGAGAAATCAAAAAGAGGCCAAATAGGGCTCGTCAAGGCTTTTATAACCTCAAGAACAACCAATTTATATCCTGCTGATTATTTCAGCTGCTGCTGCTGCTGCTGCATTGAGCAAAGTAAGTAATTTCTTCCTCCTGTTTCTTCTTTTTATTATTTTGTTTCTTCTTTTTATTTTTGTTTCTACTTTTTTCTTTTTACTTTTTTTCTTCTGATTCTTCTCCTTTTATCTTCTGCTTTTTTTTCTTATTGTTTGTCCCTTTTTTTCTTTTATTTTTCTCGTATTTTTTCTCTTGTTTATTTCTTTCTTTTTTATCTTCAGTTTCTGACTTTTTTTCTTTTATTTTTCATTCTTCTGCTACTTTCTATTTTTTCTTCTGCTTTCTTTTATTCTCATCTTCTGTTTCATCCTTTCTCTCTCATCTTCTGTTTCATCCTTTCTCTCTCATCTTCTGTTTCATCCTTTCTCTCTCATCTTCTGTTTCATCCTTTCTCTCTCATCTTCTGTTTCATCCTTTCTCTCTCATCTTCTGTTTCATCCTTTCTCTCTCCTCTTCTGCTTCATCCTTTCTCTCTCCTCTTCCGTTTCATCCTTTCTCTCTCCTCTTCCGTTTCATTTCCTTTCCTTTCTCTCCTCTTCCGTTTCACCATCCTTTCTCCTCTTCCTTCCGTTTCATCCTTTCTCTCTCCTCTTCCGTTTCATCCTTTCTCTCTCCTCTTCCGTTTCATCCTTTCTCTCTCCTCTTCCGTTTCATCCTTTCTCTCTCCTCTTCCGTTTCATCCTTTCTCTCTCCTCTTCCGTTTCATCCTTTCTCTCTCCTCTTCCGTTTCATCCTTTCTCTCTCCTCTTCCGTTTCATCCTTTCTCTCTCCTCTTCCGTTTCATCCTTTCTCTCTCCTCTTCCGTTTCATCCTTTCTCTCTCATCTTCTGTTCCATAATTCTTTCTCCTTTTTCTTCCATTATTTGTCTTGTTCCTTCCTTATTTTTCTTGCCTTCTGTTTGTTTCATTTTATCTTGTTTTCTTTTTTTTTTCTTGTTTTCTGTTTTTCTTTTCTTCTGTTTCTTTTTTTCTTGTCTTCTCTTCCTTTTTTTCTTGTATTGTTTTTTTTTTTGTCTTTTGTTTGTTCCTTTTGTTTAGTATCTTCCTTTGTATCTTCTGTTGTTCCTTTTGTTTAGTATCTTCCTTTGTATCTTCTGTTGTTCCTTTTGTTTAGTATCTTCCTTTGTATCTTCTGTTGTTCCTTTTGTTTAGTATCTTCCTTTGTATCTTCTGTTGTTCCTTTTGTTTAGTATCTTCCTTTGTATCTTCTGTTTCTTCTTGTTTTTTCTGTGTTTCTTTTGTTTCTTCCATTTTTGTTATATTTCTTATTTTTCTTTGGTTTGTTCCTTCTTTCTTTTGTTTTTTCTTTTTTTCTCATGTTTCTTATTTTCTTCTTTTTCGTCTTCTCTTTTTATTGCACCTTCTTTTCTTGTTTCTTCCATTTTTTCTTATTTTGTTTTCTTTTATTTAATCTTCTCTTCCATTTATTTTTGTTTTCTTGTTTCCCCTTTTTTCTTTTCTTCACTTTGTTCTTTTATCTCTTTTGTCTTTTCATCTCTTTCTTGCATTTCCTATATTCTTTCTCCATTTATTCTTTTTCTTTTTTTGTTTTTCTTCTATTTCTTCATTTTTTTCTTATCATCTTTTCTCCTGTTTTTTATTTTTTATCTTTTCTGCTGTTTTTTATTTTATATTCTTTTCTTCTCTTTCTTCCCTTCTTCTTCTCTTTTTTATTGTTTCTTTTCTTTTTCTTTTCTCTTTTCTCCTCTTCTTTCTTTTCTTCTTTTCCTTATTCTCTATCTGTTATATCTTTCTTCTGATTCTTTTCTTTCTTTTATTTTTTCTTGTCTCCCTCTTCTTTTCTTCTCTTTCTTCATTTCTTCTGTCTTTCTCGTATCTCATATTGTTATCTTCTCTTTCTTATCTATCTTTTCTTTTTCCCTTTTCTTCAATTTCTTTTATTTTTTCTCTTTCTTCTCTTCTCATCTATTTTCTTTTATTCTCTTTTTCCATCATTTCTTTTTTTCTGTTTTATTAACATTTTAAATTTAGGTTTGTTTTTATTTGCAGGCTTCTTTTTTATCTCCAACATCAATTCGTCTTTTTATGAATAATTCATGTTTGATTTGTGGAAATGAAGAAGCCATTTCTGTGAGTCATTTTTCTTCTCTTTTTTTTTTTGTCAACTTAACAAAGATTCATAAAATTATTCACTGATTCTTTTATTACAATGTTCTGAACAACTGAAAGTTAGATTAGTTTCTATTTTGACCTTTTTTCTGTTTTTTTTTATTTTGTGTCTTTTTTTTTTTTTTTTTTTCTTAATCCAGTGACATGAATCAAAAAGTTCTTACTTTATTTATTCAAAAGTTTATTCACTTATCATCAAAATTACAAATTTATCCAATTTTGACACAGGGTCACAGCAATGGAGTGCTCAGTGAGAATTAGGTAAACAATACACATTTTACAGATTAGTCTGTATACCATAAGTAATACTTTTTAAGCTAAACTTACAGGTTGAGAGTTCAATCCTCACAAGGTGCTCTGGTATTATCATTATTTACATTTGGAAAAAGGTCGTCATCTTTGTTGTTTTAAAGAAGGCCAGAAGGCACAACAGCTAAAGTTGTCATAACAACAAAGATGGGGATATTCATTTGACTGTAAATAATGTAAAAATGCATGTCTGAAGATTTTTTTTAATGATTTTTTAATTTAATTCACTCAATACATGGCCCATGAGCCACTCAAGTTAGAATGTTGCTAAGTGAGGTTATCCTGTCGTCCTAACTTTTATTGCCATATATACCATTGTATGTACCAGCCTTCTTCAGGTGATTAGAATTTCAAACTGAAACATTTTTTCCAATCACTGGGTTATATTGTTCTTGTTTCATGAGCCATGCCACTTCCGGATGTCCTAGTTATCTCGTTTTAACTCGACTATCTAAGTTATTTATTCACCCTTGCTGTAGCCAGGTATTAAACTCACAACTCTTTCAATGCTTAGCTACAACAGTGGTCAACAAATAACTTAGTTTTCTTCCTTTAACTCTCTAAGCCACCCAGAAGAGAACAATATACCCCAGTTTGACCTTTGTACTCTCCACTGTGTCTAAAACAACTAAAGTAAAAACAACAGTTTGAATAAATCTATCTAAAAATGCAAGATGTTTACTTATTTATTCTGAAATTCTTGGAATTTTGCTGGTAAATAAATGCCAGGATACAACTTTGTCCATTTCATATATTTTGTTTTTTCAGGTACAAGACTTTGATATTGGGGAATGTAGTTTTACAGCCAATCAATAAACCAGGTGAGTAGAATTTAACCGGAAATGTTGTTTAGGATTTTAATGACATGATTCTAAAATGCAAAAGCAAAAAGCAGCAGCGATGTTTATTATTATCATGTTTTTTTTTATCACTACATTTCAAACGACACATTCTCTAGCCTTCCTTAAGTCGATAGACCATCTGCTTGGATTTTTTCTTTTTTATAAACAACTCAAGATCAAAAGGCATCAAAGATTCCTGTAGACAAATGCAATCAAGGTGTAAATCTAAAAAGTTACACATACTGATCATATCAATATTTATGTTAATTTTTACTGCACATGCATAAAATTGCCAATAGCAATTTTTGTTAGTAAGACACTCATAATGCTAAAACGCTGGTCTAGGATTCTGTCTGTCTGTCTGTGGTAACATTCATTTTGAGTGGGTTGAGCTGGCTTCTTCTTTAGAAGAAGTTTCATGAAATTTTTTTATTTATTTCTCTGCAAGTGGTTCCCAACTGCATGCGATGCGGAGATTTTTCCACAGTCGGTTGCCAGTTTTCACTGTAGTAGACTGGTTGCTAACCAAGGCTATAGAACCCAGTCTGTCTTACTATTTACCCATAGTTGGGAAGAAAAGAGATGGGTTTGTGCCTTTTTCAAAGTTATTAGGATGTAAGTGAATGTAATGAATTTGATTGAAATTTGAACTCAGCTCTCCAATTTCTCAGTCCCAACCACTTTCCATTACTCCATTGTGATAGTTTAGAATTATTATCCTATAAATGTTATAATAGACCAGGTTATAGAGATCATTATTATATATGCGTAGTTAGTGACTTGATACTGTGAGTCAAGATGCTCCATTGGAAATAGAGTAGCAGGTTAAATAGATATTGAGTTGTGTAGTGTATTGATTTGCCAAAAGCATAGTGAATATTTGAATTATTGAATTTGTTTCATGCAATGTTGAAAGCTTTGGGAGTAGTGTCAATGTGTATCTGAGAAATGTTGATGTTTCTCAGAGATAATATTGAGGATCGATCTTATTGTTAATGAGTGTCTTTACATTGTGGCCATCCAGAACCTGGTCTATGGATGAAGGAATGTTTATTAGACTACTGTTATGAACATAGAAGCTCCAGTAACCCATCATGTTAGACATGTGTACCAGTTCCCCCAAATAACCATCCAGCTTCTCAAAGGTTTACATTCTAACCTCATGTGTCCTTAATTAAAAAAAAAGGGTGCATATGTTCATCTCCATGGCATGACACCTGCTTATAGTAAACATTTCAACTACCATGAAAGTTATTTTTGCATATATCACTGTCAGGCATAGCAGGTGCATTGACACAGAGAATAAGACAAACACCACCTTAAACTTAAAAAATGCCACAAAATGATGCCTCAGTGAAGAAATACACACACACACACACACACACACACACACACACACACATATATATATATAAAAACAATCTAGATGTCATGAACCTAAATAGTCCTAGCCTATTGACATACACACTTCCTCCAACCACCCAATGAACTTAAACAATCTAAAGGTCATGTCTGTAAATATCCCTGAGCATTAGTTTGTAGAAAGATTAGTGGAGAGGAACAAATATTCAACAATATTTACCCAAAGGAAAAGGGAAAAAAAAAGAGCACAGATAAAATGTGAACCCAATTTTTTTTATTCCAGAAATTGTTGAGTTGTTTGACAAAATTCTTTTTCATTTTTTTAGTCCAGTTTCTTTCTATGAAGACAGTTTTTCATATAGCAGGAAAATACTAAACTTGATGTTTTAATGAGTTTAACTTTTACTCCAACTGTTAACAATCTTGCCAACTGACTACTAAATGTCTTGTCCTTTTATTTATACATTCAGACGACCATTACCGACAAAGAATAAAAATATAAGTTTATCTTTTTATATATTTGTTTTACATATTGTAATTATTGTTTGACCAGAGAACCAGGTGTTATACAACACTAACTTAATAACTCTATATGCTTAAAAACTGAAACTTTATTGATAAAAAATTTGATATACCGATATGAGTCACTGCGTGCTGAATGTGTGGACAATGGTTGGAGGTGTAACGTGATGCCTATAGAGGTTGGGTGTCATGGGTTTCTGGGACATTCAGTTATTTCTTTCCTTTCTAAAATAAGCATTACTGGCCGTGGTTTAAAAAGCACTTCACACTGCATTCAAACAACGGTACAGAACGTGTCAAGTTGGATTTGGTCGAGATCAAAACAGGTGAACAACATCACGATCTAATACATGCAAATGAGATATTTGTGTGATCACCTACAACATTTTTTTCTTCTTCCTTCATGAGCGTGATAATAATGGCAAACACGTTCAGGAAATTTCATTGTCGATACAAATTGCAAAGAGGAACAATCGTTTTATTTACTTCTTTATGGGAATATACAAGAGGGACAATCAACAAGTTTATCTTCATACCTTGCCTGGTGGCAAACACTGCTGGTGGCACCACAAGTGGCAGTCTCGCCATAGCCACCGAAACCATGACATCACTCCTGGTCAGCGGCTGATGAAGACAGGGTATTGCACATGCTAACACACGTTGTATGTTACAAATACATTTTAAATTCTGTGTAGTTTTTATCTTATTCCATAAATGTTTTTTAATCATTTGATCCTAAGCAAGGCAATAAAGCCACTAAGACAGAAGCGATTACTGAGTGTAAAAAAAAAAATTTGATAGGACAAAAACATTGATAAAAAAAAAGAGAAATAAAAGAACAGAAATTAAGGAGACATTTCACATTCCATTTAAATTTTAGAAGATTGAAAGCAAATTAAATTTTATTTTAAGTTGGTATCCACTGGCATGTACAGATATTGTATCTTATGAATAATTTTCAATAAAAAGAGCTTTTCATTTTGTCTGAAACTGATTAATTTATAGAATATATTCTATGTATCTGCTATAATTAGAATCTAATTTATTCATTTTATCAAATCTTAATTAATATTCTACGCGTACTTATATTTTTTTTTTTTTAATCATATTACCCCGAGCAAGGCGGTAACGCCACTGATGTGCAGGGGACTACGTAAGATTGAAGAGATTGGAAAAGAGAAAACCGGAAACCGCATCCTAGACAGGAAACAAGGGATGAGCCTCTTCACCTGTTCAATAGACATGGGTGGAGTGTGAACCGGGCGATAGTTTAGTCTATGTACTCCAATTAGATATTTAGTAATGTTAGAAAGTTTCTTTTTAACTTTATACAATTCATGTTTGGGGAAAATTTCTTAGAATTTTTTTTTATTCTTGTCTGTCCAACCACAAGAAAATTTTCACTTGAATTTTTGGCTTTCCACAGCTGGATGATAACTGGTGCCTTTTTTTATATTGACGAGCTGTCCTTTCCCCTTTCATCTACTGACCTGAATTGTATTTATTCAGAAAATTATGCTCACACCAGCCCCCCACTATTCAGGCATGTTACTAGAGCTTGAGACCACATCTCTCATTGGTTAGTATATATGAAAAAATAATTTTCCATAAACTAAAAATGGATCCTTTTGGTAGGTTTCAACTGCTGAGCTGAAAAGGCCATAAAAATGTAACAATTTTCATACAAACTCTCTGGCCTTCATAAAAATACACTTCCCTCAAAAAAACATATATTTAAAAAAAAAAAAAAGACTAGGCATTTAAATATTTATACAAGACTAACATTTTTAAAATAATGAAAATAAAATTAATTTCTGTTAGATTCTGACATTTCATGTGATATAACCGAATATTATTTAGCTTTTTAAATGTTAATTATAAAATTCTTTAAAAGTTTATATCTGTTATGTCCTAGAAACCACCATCTTATTTATACTGCATTAGTTCTATGTATAAAGAGAAAAGACAAACTTCTTTAATGTTGCTAACAACAGAATTTGAATGTTGACAATCCAAATAAACCCCTGAAAACTACTCTTCTATTTTAATCCATTTAGTTGTATGAACCCAGGCATTTGGGCTAAATAATCCCATAAACTTAGACTTAAGCATATTAAATACGGTCACTAAGTAATCATTTTATAATAATAAATATAATATGTTTGTAGCATTAATAAAGGGACCTCCACAAAAAATGCAATATCTATAGATTAAATTTAATATTTCCAATAAGCAAAATACTAGTTGTATTTCAAAAACTAATTTAAATGTACTGGAAGGAAGTGTGTGTGTGTGTGTGTGTGTGTTTGCTAAAATAGCTGATTAGCACCCTTTTTATGTCATCTTTCATAGCAATGTAATTCTCTTTTATTAAAAAAAATTCAAAAAATAAAATATACTTTTCTGAAACTTTATTTGAGGAATATTGCCTGATTTAAAGTATAATTACTCTGATTTGAAACAAATATTATTTACTTTAAGTTTAAAATATCACAGAAATGCATTAACCCGAAAGTAGCTGTGTTAACAGCCTGATAATAGATCTAATGATATAAACCATAAATCAAAGCAGACATATCATCAGATCGTAAAATGGCGCCAACTATCAATCACACATCTATTAGTCCCTACGTTTACAGCACCTGGTATTCCCAAATGGTCACCCATTAAGTACTGATCAGGCTCGATGTTGCTTAACTTCGGTGATTGGACGGGAACCGGTGTATTCAACATGATATAGCCGTAGACTATATATATATATATATATATATATATATATATATATATATATATATATATATATATATATATCCTTTCACCTCAAACAAGATGACAATAGCACTAAAATGCAGGGATTGCAAGAGAATAAGACATCTAAGAATGAGGAGGATGGTGGAAAGGGCAAAAAAAAAAACAGGATTCAAAAAGACAGAAGATGATAATTGTCATTAAATTTAAATTTTTGAAAATTGTATTTATCAGGGAAACAAAAAACCGGAAGGGAGTCCCACAGGTGAGAAGTGCAAAAAACAAAGAGACTGTTCAACAAGTAGAAGTTGTCGGGTGCATCGAGCTTGTTCAACAGTAAAACGGTGAGACCTAATTGCCAATCTAGTAGCATGCTTAAATTCATGCAGTCACGTGCACCAGGATAAAAAAATCCCATCAGAGCAGTTGGATGAAAATATTTTGGGACAAGCAGAGGGAAGACGCATCGTATCAGAGAGATGTGACTGGAGACGTAATGCTGAACCTGCTTGGTGAGGATTGACTGTATTACAGACCTTTCTTCAAATTTTGGTCGAGAATCTTGAGATACATAGCAGAAGCACCAGACCAGATATGGCAGCAGGATTTCATACATAAATGATTGACAGATTTATAAATGTGTAAAATGAATTCTGACAAGAAAATTGTTTTTGACACGACATAGTGAACCAATTTTCCTTAGTCAATGTGGCAACTGATTTGATATAAGTTGCTATGCTTCATGTCAGTAGAAAACATGAGGCCAAGAAGGGCATAAAGTGTTGGTCTCCTGGAGTCTAGCCTCAGCCATGCTGATGGCAGGTAGAAAAGGTTCTTCTCTGTGATGATTAAAAGAAAGCAGTTTTTGTTTTGAAGGTATTAAAGTTTACAAGCCATTTCTTGTCCCATTTAACAACTGATTGGAAATCCTTTTTGACAGCAGTTGCCAGGTTTACTTTGTTGGATTTGCTACTATATATATATATATATATATACATGTGTGTATGTGTATATATATATATATATATATATATACACACACTACCAGCTATAATTATTAGGCTATCCCCAGTGTTTTAAAAAGATAATGTATTTCATACTATTTTTTAGTATTTATTGCCAAGTAGATAATTATAAATGAAAATAGAATGGTTCTTTTGTTAATACTGCACAATAACATGTGTATCAAATAAATTTATAAATATTTAATAATTACCTATATTGCAGTTTCATCAATGAAAGAATGAAGAAAATTTAGGGTGAATCGAATAAGTTCATCTTTGCTTCCTTGCCTTGTAAAATTTTGCAAAGTAATAACAAAAGAACCTTTCTATTTTCATTTAGAATTATCCACTTGTCAATAAATACTAAAAATAGTATGAAATACATCATTTCTTTTAAAAAAACTGGGGTGGCCTAATAATTGTAGCCAGTAGTGTGTATATATATATATATATATATATATATATATATATATATATTTTAATTCAGATACTTCAATCCAAGGGAAAAAAGCAGGAAGGTAAATTCCAAAAAACCCGATCCTAATTAATATTAAAAATTTATTTTAATATTAAAAAATGATACAGGAAGAGAGCTCCGTGTAATAAAATACCTTTTTTCCGTGTTGCTTTAACTGACGTCGATTTAACACGGCTGTCTGTTAATTTTTAGTTATATTCTCCCCTTTTTTTTGCGAACACAGACGATGTCAATTTTTTTCTTTTCTTATTTATTTGATTTTATTCTATCTTTTTCTTTTTCTTTTTCCTTTTCTTTTTCTTTCCCTTTATTTTTATTTTTATTTTATTTTATTATTTATTTTTTAATTTCTTTGCAATCTATTTAAAAAGGAAAAGTAGACTAATTTTTCTCCAGTTTCTGAAAGGTTTTTTTCTGTTGCTGAGGTGATGTGTCGTTCCCCGTGGGGAGCTTCATATCGAAATGGCCATTCAACATCTTTGAATTAATCCTTTTTTAATATATATATATATATATATATATATATATAAGAATATAGTGATGATCATCCACGTATACTGTCTTAATATGTATAGGAAAGAATATTAATAAAAAGTTTTGAATTTAAAAATGTACTTTTTTTGAACAGTATTTGTTTATTTTTATTATATTTTATATTTCAGACCGTCCTCGGCCCTTCATCAGAAACAAATATATAAGAATACATATACATGCATGCTCTCTCTCATAACTAACAAAATAACCCTACCCAATCATAATGCTAAACCCAGGATTTGGACTAATCAAATTTCCTAGGTAGAGTGTATACTGTGAGAAGGTAATATTTGAAGTGATTATTAATTTCAAATAAGTCATTTCCTATCAGTTTTTGTGTAACAGATTTTCTTTCTTTATTCCTGTAGGTTGTGTACTTATGCAGCAGACCTCCACCTTCCACATACCATCAACTACTAAAGACTTTACTTTATCCACTATACTATCAAACACTAAGGATTTTGTTTTGTCGACCATACCATCAACCACTAAGAATTTTATTTGGTCCACCAAACCTACAAGCACTAAAGATTTTGTTTGGTCCACCACGCCTTTCAATCAATAAAGATTTTGTTTGGTCCACCATACCAATAGCCAGTAAAATTGCAATTCTAAGTTCTGTCACCTTCATACTATTGCTTATAATGCTTCTATGCATCTGTTATTTCTTCCATGGTAAGTTTATTTTATTTTCAGATAAAAATTATTTGGATTTTGAGTGACAACAAACGGGAAATACATGACCTGAATATTTTGTTTAATCAATTTCATAATACAAATTAAATTTAATTAATTGTTTTTACAATATGTAAAAATTATTTAATATGGCCCTTTTTCTTAGATAATTCCTAAACTTTGTCTGGTACAAGGCTACAAGAATAGAATAATCGATAAAGATTGAACTTAGCAAAGCTCATATATTTTTCTCACGTATAAAAGCGAACTGATTTTAAAATACTTAAAACTTGATTCGTTTTATTTAAGTTTTAATAAATTGATATTTTTTATTGTGCATGATGTCATTTCTTTTAGTGGGCAGGGGGTGTCATTTTCAATGATTTCCCCAAAAATTCAGTCTAAATAAAGAGAAAAACAAAAATAAAAAGTTTTGCATGAAAAATTTGGAAAACAATCAACAAGAAGTTAAAGAAGATTCTAGAACAGAAGAGAATTTTTCAAGGGTTAAGCAGAATAGAATTCATTGATTAGGAAATTGAACAGAATGGATTTTGTAGACTGGATTCCTTTGTTTAGGAAAGTGAGAAGGATGGTTTTCTTTGATTGAGAAAATCAGCGGAATTCTCTTCATCAAAGATTTACCATTAGTCTCATGTGCAATAATCTATTTTTCATTTCAGACCTTGATAAATGTAAAGCCATCTTCATTTTTACAATGTCAATTTCACTGACATCATGTGAATTTTTTCTCATTTCAGTGAAAAGAAAACATCGGAAAAAAAGGTTTCTCTCACCAAGTAAGTGTTTCCTGATATTTTTGGTAAAAATCTTAACATTTTATGGATTTATTGATGCCAAATACTGACATTTTCTCTGTTTTACTGGCAATAATTCATAACTTTTGCATGATGATTAAAAATTTGCAATTGAATAAAAGATAATTATTGATAATGTCTCTGGGTCGAAGAAGAAAGCCTTTTTTTTGTGATCGAAAAGGTTTTCTAACCTACAAGCATGTTTTATTTATTTATTTTTTTCAGAGCTCTATTTTTCTTTTATGCTACAAATATTTTCAGTAAGACAATATTTACGGATTTATCTCCCTTTTCGTTTTAATTTACAGTGTGCGATGCGTAAATTGTCGTCATTTTATATTTTTTATTTTGAGCATGCATGTTATTTGTTAACAATTTTGTTGACAGCTCAGTGTCTTGAGGTCAGTTGGGTACCAAATGTGAAAAAAAAAAAAAGCAGCACGATGCAATTCACTCTGCCATAAATTTGGAATCCGTGTACTGTACTGCTTGACATTCGTGCTGGAAGCTCCAATATGAACATTTCAGAGTGTTTGGGTGCCAATCTGAGGACTTTTCAAAGGATCTGGAAAAAGTTAGATGAGTTTAGCGGTAATTACGAAGGTGTTTGGAGTGCTTACCAGTGATGGCAACATTATGCCTCCATTCATCTTCCCACAGGGCCTCACACTCAACATGGCAGCCTCCATCAAGTGACTTGAGAAAGTAATGCTGCTCTGGATACCCTATGTTTGGCAACAGGACTCTGCACCATGCCATATAAGCAGGAGGACCCAGTGATAGCTGAATGATAATATCTGCAACCACGTCACCCCTTGCATCTGTCTACGTCACTCCCCAGACTGCAGCCCCCTTGATTATTATGTGTGGGGTGCAGTTGAGCAAAAGACCAACAAAACTCTTTGTTTTGAACACCAAAGATGAACTGAAGACAAGGATTATGACAGCATTCACCAATTTAAACAAGGAGACTATTCGGAAGAGTTGCAGGAGATAGTGGCAATTTTATTGAATAAATTTACACTTTAGTATTTCAAGGTATTTTTGTATAATTTTGGTAAATATATCTCTTAAAGTGAGATGTCAGTGTTATTTACTTTTTTGTGTAATTTAGACGACAATTTATTAATCTTACCCTATCCACGTAATATTAAAAAAAATAAAATGATCCAAGGTTTGGGATGTGATTTATGGAAAAAAGAAAGTATATGGCTACTTCAGACATGTTGATGTCATACTTTCCAATCAACTTTGATCTTAAGAAATTTAAATACAATATCATTTGTTATCTACTGTCTTCTTGATTCCTCTTCTTTTATTGTTCTTGCTCCTTAATAATGTTTCTCAGTGACCCCCTCCCTTGTGGATTAGGGGCTTTGTTATTTTGTTTGGGGTGAAATGATTAAAAAATGTTTAATTTCAAGACACACATAGACAATAGATGCATATACAATGTTCTTCTTGCCACCTTTGAGGGTGCAGCCTTGCTATCAAGCTTGGCCTTCTCTGCCTCTGTTTTGCTTCCATTTGTATTGCCTTCCTTTTGCAAATGCAGACTTTTTTGCCTAGCCCCAGTGTTATTAGCTGCTCATATTTTTGATGCATGATGTACTTTCTTTCTCCTATGTGGTATCAAAATGCCACATTTGAGCCATTATTTAAATACCAATAAAAATAATATAAATAATGATAACTTTTCAACCCAGGAATTCAGTCAGGCATGTTAAGTTATCAATTAAATTCATTCAATTCAATTCCCATATCTCCCAGAGACTCAAGGTATTTCTCAGCAGGATCACTCATGAAGAAGACCGAAAAAGGATCTGGCACGAGTTGGACAAATTCTTTAGGCAAGAATTTGATGCAGTCAAGGTCAGCCAAGTACAGAAACTAAATAGGTTTATAGGATGCAAATCCTGTATCATCTAACAATTAATTCAAATGAAAAAATTAAAATTGCACACCTACAAAATCGTATCAAAACGACTGTAAACATTTTGGAAAAACCCAAAACAAGGCAAATTTCACAAGTCAATGTGAAAAGTAAGATTCTGGATCCTAATTGGATAGGAAATAGCAATTTGATCTATGATCTCCACCCCTGGTCAATTTTTTTCACACTTAGAAAATGAGAATGCCGTTCAGAGCCGATTATGACTAAAATCCACTTCTTATTCACGTCTCTTGACCAGCCAAATTAGTCCGACATGGGAGTGAATCTTAAGGACCTCACACAATGTACGGAAGAAATTTCAAGATGCCAACCTTGTCGTGTCTCGTCGACATGCATTTGTTCTTCCTCTCCTTCCAATTTTCTTTTCTTCGTCTTCACCCACACACCGTCAAAGAAAACAACAACAAGATACTTCAACTAACTTCGATAAGTACAATCTTCTTTATTGCTTGACTTTCCTTTTTTACATCTTTTGCCAGACAGAAAAGGGAAAGGAACACAGACTTTATTAAGTCGACTGATTAATATTTTTACATATACACATTCTGCTACTATCAATTCTCTGAACTTTGAATTTCTGTGGAACATTTAACTACATGCATTTTCTCTTTGAACATTTTATTTTTCTTCTTACAATTTTGTTATTCTGCTAATAAAATTTTACTTTAATGTACAAACAAAACACATTTATTCTTCCAACCATTCTTTCGACCTTCTGATATTTTAAATTGTGGGGACTTCGGTTGTGTTTCACACAAGGCCAATTTGACAAGCATAGCCGCAGCCCCTATAGATTAAAAGATCTGAAAGTGACACAAAGGATCTATCACCCCACTGTGAAGGCAGTTTTCAACATCAGTTGAGTGCCTCTGAAGAGTCAGTGCTGAACAAGAGTCTCAACTAACACAACAACCATCCTTACACATCATTGTCCGTATCAAGGAAATAGCCTTGAACATCCCTCAGGCTCAGGCGGACAAGTTAAGATGGAAAGTGAGACAGATATTGAAGAAAGCCAAGCCACCCAAACCAAACATCATAAAAGAGGAGGGGCTGGCAATCAAGACCTTACAGAGACATGAGAACGTCATAATACTACTAGCTGACAAAGGCAATGCAACTGTAATGATGGACAAAACAATTAACCAAAAAACTGGAAGACCTAATGAGAAGTGGTAGCTATAGCAAGGTAAAGAAAGACTCTACCTTGAAAACTGAATGACAGCTATCACAGATTCTAATCAAGGACAAGGATCACTTCAAGCCTAAGACATACAGGCAGTTGTCTCAATGCTACAACAATACCTTACATGTATGGTCTACCACGAAGATGGTATTTCACTCAGGCTGATTGTTAGCAGCCAAGGCTTGGTGTGCTACCCTCTGAGTCACTTCCTTGTAGATATAAATGATCCATTGATAGGAAAGTTATCATCATGTGTTCAAAACTCTGCCCACTTTGTGGAACTTATCAAAGATGTTCCCATTCAATGCAACCAGATGATGAGCTGGATGTGGTAAGTCTGTTCACCAAGGTACCTACAGTAGAGACACTATCAGTAGTCAGAGAGAGACTGGCCTCAGACTCATCTCTAGGAAAACATATCAGTATTCCATTAGATAACCTGATGAAAAAACTGACTTCAAACAACACACTTCAGAATGGGATCAGACATATATCAACAGAATAAAGGCTTAGCAATGGGCCTGCCATAATCACCATCACTGGCTAACATATACATAGAATACTTAGAAGAGATGGTATTAGAATCTACAGCTCTAAAGCCAACTCTATGGTTGAGATACGTTAATGACATTTTCATGCTCTGGCCACACCAGGAGGAGGTCCAGACGCTACTGGACCATGTGAACTCAATATACTCATTGATACAGTTCACTATGGAAAAAGAAAGTGACAACAAACTGGCATTCTGACAACATATGAATGAGGAGGTGCTGCTGGTCATCATATGTTCCCAACCAAGTAAGACCTGTGTATGAAAAGAAGCTGTGCACATGAATTAATGATGGCTGGTTGACTCACTACCCCCATAGAAAACTCGAACCTGATTCCTTTGACGATAATTGTGCAACCATAATGGATTACCAGGAGTTGAACAATATGTCAACATATTTACAGCTGATGCTGATGTTTATGCCAGTAAATTGCAGGAATGGTGTCAGCTTAAGTCTAATGTCTCCTTGCTGGATTTGAGAAAGGCCTATTTGCAAGTCCATGTCAGTGAGCCATTATGGCAATTTCAGACAGTGTTGTTTGCTGGCAGAAGGTGCTGCCTTATCAGACTAGGATTTAGATTAAATGTGACACCAGTGATAATAATATCAATAATTAGCATTGAGTTGTCTCAAGAATAGACAGTAAAAGAAGGAATGTCAGTCTACATAAATGACATTTATGTAAACAAAGACATCATGTCATCACAGCAGGTAAGAGCTAAACTGGCCCAGCTTGGCTTGATCTGCAAGGATCCAGAATGGCTAAAAGATAGCATTCGTGTATTGGGCTTGGAAGTTCAAGGTGAGCAAGGAGCCTTGCAATGGAGACACAGAGCTGAAGTTCTAGAAGTACCAGACATCTTAACAAAACAATCTATTTTTTTCTATACGTGGAAAGCTTGTAGAGCACCTACCATTGTGAGGATGGCTCTGAATGGTGGCAGGCACCATGAAGCACAGGGCAAGTGTGGTCACCAAGGGTTGAGACAATGAGATGACTGACCCTCTGCTTATTCACATGGTGACAAATACTATAGCAAGAGGAAAACAAGAACGACCCTGCTGGAGGAGATTGGTGTGTGCAGGGAGAAGATATGAACATGTGGGTTGATGCAAGCTCTCTTCTGGCAATTGGAGTCTTGTTGGAGAAAGATGGAACAGTAATCAAGTACATGTGCTGGCTGCAACCAATGATTGGTGCCACACATATTTCATTAAAATGTAATTCCCTTTATTAAAAAAAAAATCTTCCAAAAATAAAATATACTTTTCTGAAACTTTATTTGAAGAATATTAATTGAGTTAAAGTTTAATTAATCTGATTTGGAAGAAATATTATTGTTGTGGGGGAGTTACCCACTTAATAATGGACTCTTCTTTGCCTATATTAACCGAGAGTTAATTACTCTCGAGGACGTGTGCAGGAGTGAGAGAGACTCTCATGAGGACTCGTGTGGAGTGAGCAAGGGCGACAGAGACTCTGGTTCCCCGTACGATTTCAGTTCAGCGCAAGCTATTATTACTTTCCTCTTTGTATCTCTTTGTATCTCTTTGTATTTGTTTATATTTCTTCTTGACATAATATATGTTCTTGAACCTACCACCTTGATGACTTATTATTTTATGGTCCCATACCGGGTCCATATCAACTGGCGACGAAATGGAACAATTCACGTGAACAGGAAAAATATGTTTTTTCAAGTCAGTTGCCATATCAACGAGCGACAAAGATATAGGAATTCACACAAGAAAAGAAGACCTTTTCTCTTTGACCACTATTGCCACATATCAACGAGCAAATACAGAAATTGCGAACATCAACGGTCGAACATGGATTTCAAGTACCAAGGGATAGACCCCCTCCTCACAATTAATCAGTCAAAAAAATGTGAAGCATCAAGAAGCATCACCTAAAATAACCTGCAACTAATAAAGAAAAAAAGAGAAGGAAAAAATTCAGTCGAAAAAAATAATTCTCTACAAGCCCAGAATGGCATCACAGAAAAATTTGTAAGTAGATCTGTTTTCAGCCTATCTCTTTCTTTTGGGCGTACGTCTTACGAAAAAAAAACACTGTAAATACAGTTAGTTTTTTTTTTCTCGTGTTTACAAAAAATTGGTCACGTTGAGTTTGCAAAAAAAAAAATGGAAGATTTACAAAAAGTGATAATTCAACTGATGAAAACTCAGTTGGATCAACAACGAAAAAGCGACGAGAAATTACAACATCAACAATTATTTATGGAAATACATAAACAACAGATGAATTTGCAAGAACAATTCATTAAAAAGACCGAGGAACGACAAAGTAAAATTGAAGAGTTACTTTTTAAATCATTAAAAGACAAACTGAGAACTATACTGCTTTTTCTCAAAGTGCTATGTGGAACACTATGGAAATTTTTGAGTATATACTGGAAGACGAAAAAACCTTTGATGCTATAGGTGGTCTGAGGATTTATTTAATGTCAACTGTAATAATTGGCCAAATTCTAAGTAAGTGCGGTTATTACTAAGGAAGTTAGGTACAGCAGAGCACAGCAGGTTTGTTGATTTTATTCTCCCCAGAAAAATGACAGACCAGGAATTCTCAGACTGTCAGAATTATTTGGGCCGAACACATCACTTTTTCATAAAAGAAGATCAGCAGGACTATTTAACATTTGCCGCTACGGTAAATAAATACGAGGGTCGTGTCAGTAAAAAGTGACTCAAGGAGTCGTAGGTCGCTCATATAAAAAGAATTATGAACAGATCAAAACGCCACCTCCCCGGAAAGGAAGAAAAGAAAATATCGTGACAAACATACTATAAGACAAGAAAATTCACCACCCGGTCCGTGTTACATTTGCGAAAAATTACACTGGATGAGGTTTTTCCCGTCCAGAAAGAAAAAAATTTGCCAGAATTGCGGTAAAGCTGGTCATTTAACAGCAAGTTGCTGGTTTGCGAAAAAATCCAGAAGAACAAAAAATAAGATAAGACAGACGCTGTCAAGTGATAACGTAGACGGAAATTTGCGTAAATATTTAATAGTGAAAATATTAAATAAAACAATTAAATTCCAGCTGGACAGTGGATCTGACTTGACTATCATAAATTTGCATATGTGGAGGCGACTAAAAAAAGCCAACATTATTGAGAACTAACAAAACGACACGCTTGGTGACAGGTGAAAAAATAAACATTTTAGGAGAAGTATTTGTTACAGTAACATTAAATGGAACAACTGAAAAATTGAGGATGTACGTGATGAAAAATACGGAAAATTTGTTCGATACAGATTGGATCAAAAAGTTCAATTTGTGAGACTGTCCAATGTGTATGTTCTGTCAAAAAATAGAAACTACGTCCAAAATTGAAGAACTGAAACTGGAACTAAAGGAAAAATTCCTGGAAGTGTTTTCAGGCGGCTTAGGGAAATGCATTAAAATAAAAGCTAAATTCAAAAAGACAATCACACTTCCTAGAAAATGTTACTCTTGTGGTGAAAAAGTACTTTTTAAAGTATACAAAAATAATATGACGTTTTGGGAAGCGGGCACTATAAAACCAAGAGTGGGAGACCTAGTCTACATGATACAAGGTCCCAAGGATATACATAAGCACCACCAAAATCAAATAAGAAAATGTCGGACAACTGACATAAATGATTTAACACCATCAAATTAAGAGCCAATAGATATCATATTCGAGAATTTTGATCTCGAGGTACCTGAGGTACCCCAGGCTTCACCTGGAAGAAGGCAATCTAGCATGAAAAGGAAGTACACAGATCCCTTGATTGTCGACCCGAAACAAAAAAAATATTAAAACAGCTTTTCAGGGAAAAAGCTCTTGGAAGTGGGGTGCTGTGGGGGGAGTTACCCACTTAATAATGGACTCTTCTTTGCTTATATTAACAAGAGTTAATTCCTCTCAAGGACATGTGCAGGAGTGAGAGAGACTCTCGTGAGGACTCTCATAAGGACTTATAGTGGGTTATAGAACTTACAGAACGTCGCATTAACACACACTCATCCAGTAAAGATATATTTGATAAGCACAGGGTAATTTATAATAGAATCCTTAATGAAAGCGAGTATAAATCATCAAAAATCTGCTTTGTGGATAAATTCAAAAATCCAAAAAGCAAAAATAAAAACAGGAAAATAATATGGTATAACCCTCTCTTCAATCAATCAGTTAACTTCAAGCTGGAGCATAAATTTCTTAAATTAGTAGAGAAGCACTCCCCCAAAAATAACCTTCTGAGCAAAATCTTCAATAAAAGTACCATAAAATTAAGCTATAACTGTTCCAATAATCTAGAAAAAATAATCAAAATGCATAACACCAAAATATTAAAACTACACAGCAAAAATACATTCAACGCTAATACAAGTCCGTCCCGTGATAACAACATCTGTAACTGTAGAAACCCCAGCCAATGCCCCATGACCAATAAATGTCTGACGAAATCTCTGATATATATGTGTTCGATTTCATCCATAGAAAATCCTAAAGATGAAAAATTATATATTGGGAATACCATGAATGTATTTAAAAAGTGCTTTTACAATCACCTCTCATCCTTTAATAACAAAGAAAAACAAAACTTGACATCTCTCTCCAAATACTTTTGGAAATTAAAAGATGAAAATAAAACACCTAAGGTTAAATGGAAAATCCTCAAAAAAGCAAGAACAGCAACATCTATAAAAGAACCAAGCTTTCTTTGCCTTGAAGAAAAAATAGAGATCAGTAAATATATAAATAGTAACAAGCTTTTAAATCAGAGGCACGAAACCACAGTAAACTGTAAGCACATTAGGGACCTAACCCTACAATCATGCTAGGAAATACTAGGAATTTGATTATTCTTATTATAAAAGATTAAAAATGCTATAGAAAAAATCGATTTAAAGTAAGGTCTAATACCCACAAAAACATCTAAATAAATAAAATTAAAAGAAATAAACAGGCTCCCAAACTATAATCTATGAAAAATTAAAATTAAAGGAAGACAAATCGATCCCCTAAATTCAAAATTAAGATTAAAATATACAAATCTAGATTTTTTATAAATAACCTCGCCTAAATACAAAACACTCCACACTTAAACAGATCAAATTACTAAAGTCTACAGCAAAGTTTAATATTCCAAATTAGATTAGAAATCTACCCGTAATAACCTTACTTAAATACAAAAATATTCTGTACGGAAAAATCAAAATTAAACGAAAAATATGGCTCCCAAACTCGAAAAAGTTAAGCAATGTTGAGCCTGGTCAGTATTTAGATGGGTGACTGCTTGGGAATACCAGGTGCTGTAAGCGTTTAGTGACGGATGTGCGTTGTGATGCAGTGGATATCGGCTCGGAAAGAGAAATCGGTGAGCCGAGTTCGAATTCCAGTTGAATACTCTGCATTCACTTAAGCACTGGTACCCTTGGGAAAGGTATTAATCTGTCCCTTCCCTTCAGTTATGAGTTAAATAACAGGGTAGGACTTGGGGACCCTGCCCATAAAATCAAATCTCAATGAATCTTGATACTCAAAAAAGAAAAAGTATTACTAGACACAAAACTTATATAAAAACAACAATAAATTGTTGAAAGAAAAAAGGTATTACCAGAAATAAATAAATAAAATCTAGTTGGCAATAAATGACCCACCGAGGTTGATATGCCATAAAACAAAACAACCAACCAACCAACCAACCAACCAACCAACCAACCAACCAACCAACATTTTATAAGCCAGCAATTATGATTGTGTATGTGTGTGTATTCATATTAGGATATGAACAGGTCCTTAAATATTCTTATTTTTCTTCCCAAAGAAATACATTTATATTAAAATACTTGTATTGATTATCTGACACCATTTTAACCTTCTCTCTCTCTTCTTTTTTGCCATAAATTAAGATCGGAGCCTCAATTTGAATCAAGACAACAGATTTATGCTTTAAAGAGGCTGAATTAATATTCTAATTTTTATTTTTATTTTTAGAAAATGGAAAACTAAGATCGTCCAACGTTCAAGGATTGGTTATTTGTTGTCCTTGCAGTGAAATTCATCGACAGGCTACCAAAGAATTTTTGTCCCTTATAAACAACTTCACAGATCTCCATGCCATTACATATCTTGACTTGAAGCTTTGTAATGAAAATACTATTCCTACGCTCGTTCAACAGATCTGCAACAACATCAACTGGGTCATTATTATTGAATCGGCAAACTTCTATCATCATAGCAAAGAAAAAGAACAGCACGCATCACACTTTTGTAATCTTTTGGCTTATTTTAGCGTCCAGCTTCTGAAACATTCCATAAAAGTTAAGAGAAAGAATATGAAAATGATTTACCGGATCAGCTTTGATTTAGAATTTAAAGAATTTCAGCTGTCACAAGTGTTTCCAGAAATTAATGGTCACACCTATTGTTTGTTAAAGGACACAAATTTTGGTTTCTGCCTAAACTTTGAAGAGATCGAGAGATTTTTTTGCAACCTTACTTATGAACAACTTGGCACGTCAGATAACGAGACAAGACGTTGGACAAAGAACAACTGGAAAGATAGTTCAGAAGCTAAAAACTTAGAAAAAGCTCTTTTGAGCAGAACTGATGAAATGTGGAATTCTTCTGGTTGTTATTCTCTTGATAACTTTTTTGCCACCAGAAAATCTGTCAATGGTTCTCATTCAAAGACAATTTACCATTTTCTTTCAAATCTGGACACTGAATATCAGCCAGAAGCATTTGATAAAGAGGAAATGGCAAAATATTATCGAAGAACTGGAAAGGATATCGATTGCATTGAAACTTTTAGGAATAATTTCTTGTTTGAAAAATCTGATTTATTAACAGACAATCAATCTCTAATCAATGGATTCTCTTATTTTAGCAATCTGCAAAGCATATCTTCAGATATTAACTCTGACACATCTTCACAACTTCAACAAATCAATTTAAAAACAGATGCTGAAATCAAGAAAAATTCTTTGAACGTCATTCAAGAACCATTTGATGAATTAGAACAACTTTCTGTATAAGTCTTGTTGTGTATTAAATTCCAATCTAAAATAACTCGGATGTGATATTTTCTTTGTTTTTTTTTTTAATTTTAAATGCTCTTTTACAAATTTTGTCAGACATTCAAAATCTGGATATTATTCTAATTTGGAAATCAAAACGGCTTTAATAACTTGAAGAAATTGTTATATCTATATTTATTTAGTAAGCATCCATTAATCTTGTGAGACAAAGGCAGTGACCTGTTTGGCCAAAATTCAGTTGAAGTATGAAAACTGGATTTGACCTATCCAGGGCAATGGTAGAAGACAGTGCATTGGCCAGGCATCATGCCACTCTTGGCCATACTGACAACATCCAAAGGAATACAGGACCCTATATTTGGAAACAGCTTGGATACAAAAGTTACCAGAAAGTTGTCACTAATGACAGCCAACCATTTTTGAAAATTCACTCCAGGTTTTCTGTTTGTACTTACTTCTTTCAGCTTTTCCATATTTGAATACGACTCCAAGGCAGCCAAGGTTTCAAATCGGGGTTTTCCTTCCCCTTCTTTCTCAACCAAAGTCTATATGGACCCTAGGAATTCATGTCATATTTCTGGGGTCCACATAAAAAGATAGTTAATTGTGGGAATCTATGTAATATTTTAGTGGTCCATAGGGAAATTTAACTTTGGAATGATTGTTACAATTGAGAACTAGAATTTCTACAGTAATCTACACCATAAGTGATGTATGTTTGCATCCTTTTTACTTTATTGGATGTTTTGATTGTAAGAGTTGAATAAAAACTGAGAAGGATATATAAAGAAAAGATCATACTTATATATATATATATATATATATATATATATATATATATATATATATATCATTAACCAGTTATTGCTCAGAATTAAATGCAACCAGCATACAGTTGTATTAAAAAGTGCTCAATACATATATAATGTAGAGCATTTAAATATTTTAATTTGGAAGTCAGTTAATTATGCAAACTTGGTTTCAAACTTTTGGTATCTTCAGGTGTTTTATATTAACTTATTCTCCAACTTTTTATTTTTTTTATTTTTTTTCTCAAATGTACAACAGGGGGTTTTCAGAATGCACAACTGAAATTTCAAAATAAAGGAGGAATTTTTCAATAATTGTAAACACTTTCATCTGGGTTTGTATGATCCTAAAATATATTTTTTGATATGTTTACATCTGAACATTACTTCAGATTTTTCATTTAGTAACCTTTCTTGTTCTGGAAATAATATCATGGCTAATTTCTCTTCTTGGAGAATGAGTTGATATAAAACACCTGAATGTACCAAAAGGTTGAAACCAAGGTTGCTAATCAACTGTCTTCCAAATAAATATATATATATATATATATATAAATTCTATAAGGATTATATATAAAGGAAGGATTAACAGTATTAATCTCTTCAGCAGCAACATAAATCTTCACTTTTTTAATTCATTAATTAGTCATATATTTTAAAATGGTTTATTATCATATATTTTGCTGGTGTACATAAATGTTTCATAGAATTTATTTGTTAAACACAAGTTTATTTTTATTATTTACTTCAAAATAAAGCATATACATTTACTATTTCTGTAATACAATTTCTAAACATATTTATTAGTAAAAAAAAGAAAAAAAAAGCTTTGGTTATGGGAGTCCACCAAAAACAATTAAGAGTAAAAGTAGTCCATGGGTCGAAAACGGTTGAGACTCACCCAAACCTTATTTTTGTCCCCTCTTTTGTTTAATTCCCCCTCCCCTATTAGACGACAGAAAGTTTGTTGGAGGGCTTCTATTACTATCATAATTTTATTTAGTTTTGTAAATGTGATGCAATGTGGCTTCCCTGTGTCTCTTCTACAAATACATTCACGGCTTCTGCTCCAATGAACTTAGCTCACTGGGACCCCCTATATATAAATTTACTCAAGTCACAAGATTAGCAACTAATATAAAAATAATAGCCTTTGCCTCACTCAAGAGAGGATGCAGGTTAGTGAGATGGAAGATGACTATTGACTTTACATTATAGCTGTCGGAAAAGCGAGTAAACGGAAGGGAATTCCACAGGCAGAAAGTGCAAGAAAAGAAGCCGCTGGAGTAGAATTTGCATTTACAATTTATTAGTTTCACAATAATTTGCTTGTGGATAATGTGAACTTGGTGTTATCTGCTTAAATCCATAACTGACTACAAAATCTTTGAAAGCTTAACATGTGAATTGTTTCCCCATTATCACTGACAAGTTCAACAGAAATTCCGCAACATGAAAAGAAATTTTTCAAAGTTCTTATCACACATTTGCTTATCATTGGATTAAACTTTGCTATTTTGAATATATCTTGAGAAATTATCTACTGTAGCAATATATTTGTTTCCTTGGTGAGTGAAAATGTCTGTACCGATTCTTTGTTATGGACCTTGAGGAAATGGTGCTACATTTAATTTTTCCTTTTATTTGTTGGAAAGTGTATGTTACAAAACTAGCGTTTTTTTTTTTTTAGATACTCCTCCACCTCTTGAGATATTTTAGACCACCACACCAATTCTTTAGCTCTCTCTCGGCATTTATGTAGTTCCAAATGACCATTATGAAATGTCCTTAATATCTCAGCTCTAAGTTTTTTCAAGTATGACAATTCTGTCGTGAAACCATAGCAAATTGTCCTGAACTGACAATTCATTCCGACTTGGAACATATGAACTTATGTCCTCTTTTATTCTTCCTTAGTGTGACTTGTATTATTTCCTGTAATAATCTGCTATTATTATTAGATATTATATTTATATTTAGTAGATATTTTTATTCCACTTAATTTATTATCTGATGCTCATCTCATTCTTTAGTTCATCTAAGTTTCTCTCATGGATTTCTTCCATTTGAGATTTTATTTGCTCACTGCTCCTAGCCATCTCTGTAGCCTTCTCAACTTTTAAATTAGGAATTAATTGTAATCTATCGGACAGGTCCTTAGTCCCATCACAAGCCAGTCTCTGATTTAGTTATTTTTTAGTTGTTGGAACCTCAAATGCTTCTGATAATTCATGCAATGCGTGAATAAAGTTTTCCAATGGTTCTCCTTGTAATTCAACTCTAAGATAAAATGTTACCCTTTCAAGAATTATATTTCTTTTTTAGGCATGAAGTAGACATTCAATTTTTCCAAAACAAGAAATCGTACACACTTGCGTCTTCTCGTTGGGAGAAAGAAAATATCTGGAATATATTTCAGGCTCTGCTTCTTATGCAATAATTTACTGATGTGAGTTTTGTTATCTTCTTCCCAGAAAGCATTGAAATCTCTGCGACTATTTCTGCCAATTTTCCAGATTTGTAAAATTAATTGCTTCTGGTTTAGTTAATTTGAACATTTTTTCTTTTTTATTTAATAATTCTTTATTTTTTTCTAATTAGGTCCTGTTCTTCTAGAAAGTAATTTTCTTCTTTTAGAAAGAATTTCTCTCTGACACAATTTTTCAACGGGTTTAGGGTGGAAAGATATGCTATGAGAGTAGCTTCTGAAAAAATTGAAGCAAGACAAAGACATGATACATTGTAAACTTAAGAACTCATTTATTTAAACTCCCCATTTGATCCATCGTGATCCCAACATTCCCTAGTGAGACCGGAAGTTCTTCTGATCATCATGATGATCATCATTAATGTTATTATAACAAAGTATAAAATTGTTAACAATCCTATGTAATATGACATCAGATATTATGTGTCCGTTGGTTGCATGTGAGTTCAGCCCCTTTAAAAAGAAAACCCTTTTTTTTTTAACATTTGTCTGAATTTTTGGGAATCCACACATGTGGAGAACGTACATTATGTTCACTACTTTGTGTTGAGTGGAAAAAGAGATCTTTGGTTTTCAACTTCGGTGATACATTTTATTTCACCTTGTCAGGACAGCCAGAGAAAGTAAAACTTTAACATGTATCTTCCTTTTCTACCTTAGACTTGCTCCTTCTTGGAGCAATGCGTACATTTATCTGTTTTGGGACATGTGTGAATTATTGTCACATTTTTGTATAATTAATATGTAATTTTGTATAATTAATACGTACTTATAAAATATCTTAATTGTTTACGTGTGCTTCTACTCTTTCCTTTGTTTTTATTCAGAGTTTGCGTATCAATAGCAACACTAATGATTAGTACCTGGTTAGTAAGAAACGATTAAATATCCTTCCTGGTACCAAATGACTGGCACATAATGAATACTAATCTATGATTATGTTGATGCGACTGTACATACCCACAAATGAAAAATACATGCTGAGAATTTTAAATTTTAAACTTTTTTGTCAATATGTGTTTTGGGTATAATCTGGCCAATTTTCTATGTAGGGTTCTTTTTTTTTTTTGCAAAGCATGTAGACAACATAGTTAAAAGATCAAGGGAAAAAATATGACTGACAAACTTATAGCCAGTTTAGATACAGAATTCCTTTTTATACCAGTGTCCTGATTAATAAATGCTTAAATCTTTAAAAAAAAAGTTATTGATGACAGCTTTTACCTAAGAAGAAATCTCAGTGGCACAATTCTTAATTGGAAGATTAAAAATTATGCTTCAAGTGGTGCTGCAAAGTCAATCACAAAATTAATCCCAATTATGCTGGTAACAGAAAAAAATCTTGTGAATAGGAAGTTCATGAATAGGAGGTTCATGTCTTAAAGACAAAACAAAAGAAATATTAACAAATACAGCATAGTCACATTGCCAAGAGTGAGAAGAATTTTTTCAAGAAAACGCTCAAGAGAGAAAATTGATTGCTATTAAAATCTTAGCTGCAATCAATTTCATTATTTGATTATTGCATTCAATAAATTTTATATTCCATTTTCATTTTAAATTTCATGAGAAATAAAATAATTTTCTTCATAAAATATGCTAACTGACCAAATCAGTTAATTTACTGCTGTCAGTTATTGAAGAGTTCTCTCCCTTGCTATGTGTAAAGCTGAGCGTTGACGAATTAAAATTTTGCAAACATTTACAAAATTCTGGAAAAGTATTAGATTCTTGCGAAACATCTTGGAAAGATTACTAAATTCTTGAATTATCAAAGTTACAACATATGAATTATGGTTTTCAACGTTTCTACAGAATAAGGAAATCGAACATACAATGGACTAAGTTAGAAGTTTTACAAAACACCAAAACACTGACTGAAAAACTAGTCTTGTTCTTAAATAGTTTAGTCAGGTCAAGGATTTTGTGGGGATAGAATATCCTATCCACCCTCTAATTACATTCCAGTTTTATGGAATCTTCCAACTCTGTCCATTTAGCCAACCAGGGCTCGAGATTGTTACCCAAGCATTTTCATTGGCTAAGGCCTAGTTTGGTGTGTAAAAAGGTGACACTCAAACTCTGAGTCAACCGGCCCTTTCTAACAACTATATAAAGAGCATATTTTGCCCTTTTTCTTCAGTGATTTTTTTCTGCCACCAGAATCCATGCACCATTACTTTTGCACACTTTTCCTCACCCACTTTTCACTATAAATTTCTATCAGGCTTTTGAATTCTGGAATCACTCATTCACTTACTTCACACACAATTTCACTTGTTGCATACACTATAACCCATACTTTTCCAAATAACTAACATAGTTTTCTTTTAGCGATAAACTCAATTTTCTAAACCTATGAATATTTAATTGAACACAACTTTGTTCTGTTTTTCCTAACACAAAGGTTACGAGACATTGTGGTTTTTCACGTACAAAGATTCACTGTTCAGACTTTTCATACAAATAAGTTTCATTCCAAATGAATTACATGAATCCTGAACAATGTCTATACATTAATGTGAATTTTCCATCTCTTGTTTCTATCTTCGTATAACTAAAGGTATGCATTTTTTGTTCTTTGCACACAACTGTTTAATTTGCAAATACTGAACTTTAAATTTGATGCAACACACATATTGATTTAACTACGTATCTTTAACACAATTCTGATACAGTTATCTCTCTTGAACTTTTCTGTTTTGTGAAGTATTTTCCTGAATAACTTTTAAGTACATGTTTGATCACATATCAAACACTGTCATCTTCTAACTTCTGATCGTCAGAGTTAATATTTTCCATAATTTTAATATTTGCTATCACCTCAGTTTGCTGACTACTAAAAATGCTTGTTATTGAATTGTTGATTTATTAAATGTGTTATTGATCAACTCAACAAGTCTTACATATTTGTGTTCATTTTTTATGTCTGAGAATTAATCTAAAATTTTATGTTTGTGGAAGATTGCTTTGGAGAAACACACATAGCCGTAATCATTATTTTATATTTAATGAAATCCAAATTGCACACACGCACACATATCAACCACAATTTCATAGGAATGCCCTACCTGACACCAAACCTGTTCAAAAATGTCTAAACTGTTATCTGTATACAACTGCATTCTCACATTGATAGTTAAAAATGGCTTTGAGTGAGTGAAGTGTGAAGTTTTTAGTGTGGTCCATCTATCATTGCATCTAGGGGACAAGCATTACAGAATCAAAGAACAGTACTGTGATGATACAAAAGGTGCTTATCTCCCTTGGATTGACATAAAGCAAGACCTCCTATATATTACCAATAATAGCGACAGTCTCGGATAAAGTCACGTGTCACATGACAACTGCTCATGACGTCACTCCTGATAGTGACCCAAGCACTAGACATTTTTTCAGCTAACAGCAACCGAGGAGGGTTTTCCCTTCTGTCCGGGCCTTTGGCCTAGGCAGAATCTGCCTACAGCCATGTTCTGCTGGAACATAAATCTCCTGCCGTCCCATTAAGACATAGATAAAGTCTGTCGTATCCCTTTGGGATATTTATGAATTCAGCTCCTTCAAATCTGGAGTCATGACAGTAGCCAAACAAAAGTATCTTCAATTTAAGATTTTATCCTCTTTTTTATTTCATATATATATATAAAGTGAAAGGATTTTTTCAGGACTACCTACCACCTGAAAATATGCAATTATCCAGGTTGTGAACAGTGACTTTTAAATCGTGCACAACTTAACCAAGTCAGATGCATATCAGTCAAATACTAAGGACCATTCAAAATTCTGAAGAGACACTTTTATTTATCTTTTCTCTTTTTTTACAGCATATATTTTTTTCATATGAACTTTTATAACACAAGAATATTTTACGTTTGTTTTCTGCTATTCAGTAGACATTGTTCAGTTTTTTAGTAATTTTAATATTACGTGTAATGTATAATTGTTTATACTGTAATTTGTATAAAATGTTTCTACATTTCTATTATATCAGTAAAAAGCAAAAGTACCCCTCATAGCAGGTAACAATCTGTTTAGAAGAGTTGTTTTTTTTTCCTTTCACCCCGAGCAAGGCATTCCACTGCCACTATTGCACAGGGGGTTACATAGGGTCAGGGAATTGATGTGAAAAGGATGGTTAGATATAGGAAATGTCAGAAGGAGGGTGATAGATGGGTAAGGGTACTGAGAATGTGGGTTAGGGTTAGATGGTGAGAGTGTTTGAGAGAATTGATGCAAGTTAGTGTGTTAGGAGGTGTCTATTGACATTTAAACTCCTGGAGATTGTAGTTGTTGGAGAAGCAGGCATGTGGAAGGGAATTCCACAGGCGGGAAGCGCGAGAAAAGAAGCTGTTGGAGTTGAAATTATGGTTACATCTTATCTGTTTCACTGTAAAAGGGTGGGGCCTAGTTGCTAATCTAGTATCTCCTGTAAATTTGTACCTAGGCAGCACCAATGACCTAAGTTCATCGGAGCAGAAGCCATGAAAGTACTTATAGAAGAGGCACAGGGAAGCCACATCACGCCAGTGAGAGAGTGGTTGCAGCCGGCCCGCCAAGTCAGGATCGATCACGTTACAGATTCTCCCTTTTATTTTGTCAAGAAGCCCGAGGAGAGTAGCAGGGGCACCCGACCAGATGTGGCAGCAGTATTCAATACACGGGCGGATGGTAGATTTATATATCTGCAGGATAGATTCAGATGGGAAAAAATTTCCGGGCCCTGTACAGAGAACCGACCTTCATAGCAGCGGACTTAGCAATGGATTCGATATAGTCATTCCATTTGAGGTCCGCCGAGAGTATAAGGCCAAGGAGGCGTAGTGTTTTACTCTCAGGAAAGCAAGCTTGTTCCATGCTAATGGGAGGTAGGTGTGATTGTCTGTGGTGGTTAATTGATAACAGCTTCGTTTTGGAAGCATTGAAATTTACGAGACACTTCCTACCCCAGTCCACCACGGATTAGAGGTCCTTTTCAAGCTTGGCAGCGAGGTTCGCTTTGTTGCACACACCGGGTTTTTGATCAAGGCGAGAGTAAATTGTGGTGTCATCAGCATACATGCCTACTTGGGATCTAATGGCATCTGGGAGATTATTAATGTAGATCAGAAAGAGTGTGGGACCTAGGATAGAGCCTTGAGGGATGCCAGCGTTCGTATGGTAGTTTTAGGAGGCATGTCCATTTAATACTACCTTCAATGTGCGGTTAGAGAGGAATGAGTGGATTAGATCAAACAAATGTCCAGTTATACCATAGCTCCGCAGTTTGCATAAAAGGCCAGCATGCCAGACTCTGTTGAACGCTTTGGAGATATCCAAGGCAACGGTTCGTGCTTTGCCATTTTCGCATGGTATATGTACTCGGTAATGGTCATTAGCATATCAGCAGTAGACCTGGTGAAGCGGAAACCATAGTACTGTTTGTCCGAGAAAAGCCTGTGGGCTGTGAGATGCTGAATCACCTCGGCATTGATAATGGCTTTGAAAATTTTGCCAAAGATCGGAAGGAGGCTGATAGGGCAGTAATAATTAGCGGGGTCCATGGGTTCACCAGTATTCTTAAATATAGGAACTACAGAGGAGGACTTCCAACAGGCAGGAAAATAGGAAGCAGATAGGCAGAAATTATAGAGTTTAGAGAGGACAGAGGAGAGTTCTGGGGTACATTTCTTCAGGACTATGATTGGGATTCTGTCACCACCGCTCACTTTGTGAGGGTCAAGTTTTGAGATTAACTTTGAGACCAGCGAGGGTGTAATGTTGACGTTATTCAGTTGAGCCTTAGTTCTAGGTGGGAAGTCGGGAGTAGGTACTCCTGACGAATCCAGTGTTGAATTGGTAGAGAATCTACGAGCAAAGCATTCAGCCTTGTCCGCAGAGGAGGTGAGGACCTCAAATTCATTGATTAGTGGGGGTATTGAAATCTTACTCTTGTTGAGCAGGTTTTTGCAGAGTTGCCAGTAATCTTTGGCACCGAACTTAGAGGATGCTATGCATTGCTTCATTCTGGCTGCAAACACCAGCTTAGCTTCGTTTAGAATTTTTTACACTTATTACAAGCTGAGGCGAAAAGGTGCCTGTTTTGGTTTGACGAGTGGCTTCTATAGAGCCGGAAGAAATGGTTCCGGTGGGCAATGGCAGCTGAGCAAGCGGGCGAGAACCAGGGAGACAAATTTGATTTCAGCTGGAATTTTCTGGCAGGGATGAAAGCATCAAAAAATGCCAGCCTTAACCCAAGTGGAGACATCGGATGCACAGTCTGACGTTGTTTCAGGGGACGTCACAAAGGAAGTCTTGGAACGAATTCCAGTCTGCTCTCTGGTAGCAGTAGGATATTCTGCTGGTCTGGTTTTCTTGGGTAGAGTGAGAGTGGATTGAGATGTTGACAGAAACTACGGTGTGGTCAGAGTTTCCGAGAGGGCAGAGCTGCCTGGTAGTGCAAGAGTCTGGGATGGAAGAGAAGCAGAGGTCTAGTAAAGAGTCCCTTCCGTTAGGGTTATTAGAGAAACACGTGGGGAAGTCCACCACTTAGGTAAGAGCTTGGGTTATTGAAAAATTCATGGTGCGGATTCCAGCCACTTTGTGTGGTGTGTGTTAAAGTCACCAAACACAAATATATAGGCAAATGGATGGGAAGAAATAGCCTTGTTGATATTAGTAGAGATGCTATCAAGTACCGAACAGTCAGAGGAGGAGGGGGAGCGGTAGAGGAAGAAGAGATAGCTAATCGAGCTTAGAAGTGAGAGACGGAAACACATGAAAGAATGATCCAGGGATTCGAGAGATATTACCCTGGCTAGAGGGAGGTGATGATGTAGAATACAAAAGCTGCTTATCTCTCTTTGGTTGAGATAAAATCACGTGTCACATGACAACAACTTGTGATGCCACTCCTGATATTAGCCCAAGTGACACACTTTTTCCGCTAACAACAACTGATAAAGAATGTTGTTCCCTTCTGCCCAGGTCTTTGGCCAAAGCAGAATCTGCCTACCACCATGTTCCGCTGAAACATAAAACTCCTGCCATCTCATTGGGACATAGATAAAGCCTGCCATATTCCTTTGGGATATATATATATATATATATATGACTCTAGAAATCTGGAGTGGCCAAACAGAGGTATCTTCAATTTAAAACCTTTTCCTTTTGTTTCTTCTGATACTTTGCTTTGCGTTAGACATAATAGATATATATATTTCTCCACGTGTGAACACCTGTTTGTATATATATATGTATTAATGTGTGTTTTATAATACATAAATGTCTCTTTGTGAACAAGCACTCATTCATTTCATTTTTCCATTTTGCCTTACCGTTACATGGTGACCCGCCTTAATATTATTTACTAACTCTGCCAAGGGAGCAGGAATAAGATATATTCCTTCACTAAGGAGATAAGACATATCCTTTCAGTACCAAATAACAGAAACTACATCGCTTAAGAACTTTCATAAAAAAATTAAAATGGATAACACAGCTTTGCACACAGCTCAAGAAAAGTTTGATGACATAATCACACTACTTCAAACAAAAGCTTAGCAAAGAAACCCTATCAGTAGTGATGGAGTGATAACAAGAAAACATGCGACCTTCAGAAAGCTTTAATGAACTCACAAAATGGCTATATTTTTTATTGAAGAGTCAACAACAAAGGGAGGTTATTAATAGTAAGTCAAAAGGGAAAATATTCCCAAAAGGAACAGAAATGTTCTGAATACAACAAGTGGAAAGAACAAAAAAAGGACATGAGAAACCTATTGTCCAGAAAAATTGTTTTAATAGATAGATTTTATAAATTTAAACAAAATCTGACAGTTTGGTCAATGAATGTCGAATAATTCTTTATAAGGAAATACCCTTAATTACCATTATGGCTAATATTACCATTACTATTAGAACAGATATTACACTTTGATGCCAGCCCAATGGCCAGGAAATGATGAAAAGCATTACTCAATTTGCATTGGCTTCTTTGTTAATGAACCACAAATATTTCCTTATAAGGAAATGACTAATCCCATTATTAATATTACTGTTATTACCATTGGTCATTAATAATGAGCAATCTTTTTCTTTTTACAACCCTTAGGTGGATCATATATTTTTTAATTCATTTAAAAATCAACAGTGATTGGTTAAAAGGTATTTTTAATATCAAGTAGTATATTCTCTACTAATTTTTTATTTTTAGTTGCTTACTATAGATCCGTTTATATACGTGTAGTTTAATGCTTAACAGCTAGAAACAATAAATCAGGGAACTGAATTGAAAATTCAGTTATGCTTATTACATTCACTTTTACAGGCGTACTGTTGGGAAATGTATGAATCTGTATGGATTAAATAGAAGACTGAGCTCTTTAGCCATTGTTGGTAACCAGTCTAGGATAATAACTCTGATTTGAAAACTCAGCCACTGGGAGCTATACAATTCTTGTCCAGAATACTGTTGGCACTAACAGGCATTGCTTTTCCAAAATACTGTTGTCACTAATGGGAATTTCTTGTCCAGAATGCTGTTGGCACCAACAGGCATTGTGTTTCCTGAATGCTGTTGGCACCAACGGAAACTTCTTGTTGAGAATGCTGTTGGCACCAACGGGCATTACTTTTACAAAAGGCTGTTGTCACTAACGAAAATTTCTTGTCCAGAATGCTGTTGGCACTAACTGGAATTTCTCGTCCAGAATGCAGTTGGCACCAACAGGCATTGCTTTTCAAGAATGCTGTTGTCACTAACTGGAATTTCTGTTACAGAATGCTGTTGGCACCGGCGGGCATTGCGTTTCCAGAATACTGTTGGCACCAACAGGCATTGCTTACCAGAATGCTGTTGTCACTAACTGGAATTTCTTGTCCAGAATGCTGTTGGCACTAACAGGCATTGCGTTTCCCGAATGCTGTTGGCACCAATGGAAATTTCTTGTTGAGAATGCTGTTGGCACCAACGGGCATTACGTTTACAGAATGCTGTTGTCACTAACGGAAATTTCTTGTCCAGAATGCTGTTGGCACCAATGGGCATTGTTTTACAGAATGCTGTTGGCAGCAATGTGCATTGCGTTTCCCAATGTGCATTGCGTTTACAGAATGCTGTTGTCACTAAGGAGAATTTCTTGTCAAGAATACTGTTAGCACCAACAGGCATTGTGTTTCCAGAATGCTGTTGGCACCAACAGGAATTGCTCTTCCAGAATGCTGTTGGCTCTAACGGGACTTTCTTGTCCGGAATGCTGTTGGCACCAACGGACATTGCGTTTCCTGAGTACTGTTGCCACCAACAGGCATTGCTATTCCAGAATGCTGTTGTCATTAATGGAAATTTCTCGTCCAGAATGCTGTTGGCACCAACAGACATTGCTTTTCAAGAATGCTGTTGTCACTAACTGGAATTTCTTGTACAGAATGTTGTTGGCACCAACAGGCATTGCGTTTCCCGAATGCTGTTGGCACCAATGGAAATTTCTTGTCGAGAATGCTGTTGGCATCAACGGGCATTGCTTTTACAGAATGCTGTTGTCACTAACGGAAATTTCTTGTCCAGAATGTAGTTGGCACCAACAGGCATTGCTTTTAATGAATGCTATTGTCACTAACTGAAATTTCTTGTCCAGAATGCTGTTGGCACCAACAGACATTGCTTTTCCCGAATGCTGTTGGCACCAACGGAAAGTTCTTGTATAGACTGCAGTTGGCACCAACAGGCATTGCTTTTCAAAAATGCTGTTGTCACTAACTGGAATTTCTTGTCCAGAATGTTGTTGGCATCAGCGGTCATTGCGTTCCCAGAATACTGTTGGCACCAACAGGCATTGCTTTACCAGAATGCTGTTGTCACTAACGGAAATTTCTTATCCAGAATGCTCTTGTCACCAATGGGCATTGCTTTTACAGAATGCTGTTGGCAGCAATGGGCTTTGCCTTTCCCGAATACTGTTGTTACCAACAGGCATTGTTTTTACAGAATGCTGTTTTCACTAATGAGAATTTTTTGTCATGAATGCTGTTAACACAAACAGGCTTTGCGTTTCCAGAATGCTATTGACACCAACAGGAATTGCTTTTCCAGAATGCCGTTGGCACTAACGGGACTTTCTTGTCCGGAATGCTGTTGGCACCAATGGGCATTGCTTTTACAGAATGTTGTTGGCACCAACGGACATTGCGTTTCCTGAATACTGTTGCCACCAACAGGCATTGCTATTCCAGAATGCTGTTGTCATTAATGGAAATTTCTTGTCCAGGATGCTGTTGGCACCAACAGGCATTGCGTTTCCCGAATGCTATTGGCACTAACTGGAATTTCTTGTCCAGAATGCTGTTGGCGCAAACAGGCATTGCTTTTCCAGAATGCTGTTGTCACTAACAGGAATTTCTTGTCGAGAATGCTGTTGGCACCAACTGGCATTGCTTTTCCACAATGCTGTTGTCACTAACGGAAATCTCTTGTTCAGAATGCTGTTGGTACTAACCGGAATTTCTTGTTCAAGAATGCAGTTGGCACCAACAGGCATTGCTTTTCAAGAATGCTGTTGTCACTAACTGGAATTTCTTGTCCAAAATACTGTTGGAACTAACAGGCATTGCTTTTCCACAATGCTGTTGTCACGAATGGGAATTTCTTGTCGAGAATGCTGTTGGCACCAACGGGCATTGCTTTTACAGAATGCTGTTGTCACTAACGGAAATCTCTTGTTCAGAATGCTGTTGTCACTAACTGGAATTTCTTGTACAGAATGTTGTTGGCACAAAACGGGCATTGTGTTTCCAGAATGCTGTTGTCATTAATGGAAGTTTCTCGTCCAGAATGCTGTTGGCGCCAACAGGCATTGCTTTTCTAGAATGCTGTTGTCACTAATGGGAATTTCTTGTCCAGACATTGCTTTTTCTGAATGCTGTTGGCACGAACGGAAATTTCTTGTCCAGAATACTGTTGGCAGCCATGTGCATTGCTTTTACAGAATACTGTTGGCAGCAATGGGCATTGCGTTTCCTGAATAATGTTGTCACCAACTGGCATTGCTTTTCCAGAATGCTGTTGTCACTAACGGGAATTTCTCGTCCAGAATGCTGTTGGCACCAATGGGCATTGCGTTTCCAGAATACTGTTGGCACTAACAGGTATTGCTTTTCCAGAATGCTGTTGGCATTAACGGAAATTTCTTGTCCAGAATGCTGTTGGCACCAACGGACATCGCGTTTCCAGAATGTTGTTGGCACCAACGGGCATTGCTTCTTCAGAATGCAGTTGACCCCAACGAGCATGCTTTCCCAGAATTCTGTTAGCACCAACGAGCATTGCTTTTCCAGAATGATGTTGAAACAAACGGGCATTGATGTTCAGAATGCTTTTGACTGGTATTGAACTACTCTTTGGGTCAAGTCACTGGAACTAACCAATGTTTATATCCACTAGGCCATGTGGATAGAACTTTCATTTTAATACCAGGCTACAGCATTAGAGAATCAAGTTAAAGGGAGATAACTCATGGCTACCAGAAGTGGCTTTGCACACGGAATGAGAATGATATACCCCAATGATCGTAATAAAGGGTTAGGTTCAAAATTCCTAGCGCCTAAAGAAGGCTGGAGTATGCAACAGCCAAAACATAATACAAATGGCAACAAAGATGAGGACAATAGTCTGAATTATGTAAATAATGTAAATACTACCTCATCTCAAAAGTAGACAAATATTAACAAAATATTTCATTGACTTTTGCTTTTACGTATTCATTTTTACTTTTGTATTTGTTTTGACTAGTGTGGCAAAAGATTTTATAGTTTGACTGAAGAAGAGAAAATGGAATTGCTTACCTTGTGGTGGGGTGGAGAAGAAGAAGTGGCAATAGGTGGTGATTTTTTTTATCATTTTTCAGCTATATGCTATTTTATTTTGGCAATCAGTTTCTTGTTTTTGCAAAACTGACATCTTAACACAACAGCAGAATAAGAATTAGAATTATCCTAAAAGATGAATTAAAAAAATGGTGGGATACTGCAAGAATTCCTTGAAAGAAGAAACTAGAGTCGAGTTTGAGGAGCAGATGGAAAGAGGGATTATGGAGGTTCTTCTCTTGCCATGGTAGGGTGAAGTAAAAGGAGTATTACTGTTGTTGGCAGTGGTTCAAGCTAGAAAAGGAAAAGTTATGTGAGTATTAGATATTTTAGAGCTGAACTCTTATGTAGTGTTCCATACTGGGAGCAACATAATTGATGTGTGTGATGAAAAGATGAGGAATTTGGTGAGAAGAACTGCAATTGGTCACCTTAAGTTGGCCTACCTGCAGTTACATGTTGCAAAGAAACAATGGCAGTAAGCAGCTGGTGTGCTGTAAGACTTACTGCTTAACTCTGTTGGAGCTCAGATTCAATGCTGTGCCAAAACTTATGGCGGTAGTCCTAAAAACTATACTAATGAGGGACAATACGACAAAAGAAGCTTCTGATTTGTACGTTAATGACATTGTCATAGATATAAAAAAAGGTATCGATGGAGGAACTAGTGGATCATCTTAAGAAATTTGGATTTCCAGCAAAACCACCAAATCCCTTTGAAGGAAGGGCAATGCTGGGCCTTAAACTGAAGAGAAGAAAAGTTAGTGAACTGATGTTTGGAAGGGGACAACAAAGTCCCATGGGTGACAGGAGAAATGAGTAGGGAGTAATTGTTCTCGATCTGTGGAAAGCTGTTGGGACTACCCCCCCCCCATTGCTGGATGGCTACAAATACTGTTGAGAAAGTGCTGGCCAGAATCCAAATAGTGGAAGAGGTTTGGGTGAAGCCACCAAACGCACAATGTATGACGCAGTGGGGTTGTGGAGTAGTGACTGGAGTGCAATCAACTAACAACATTGATGGTATGCCATGGCATGTCTTGCATTTAAAGTGAGTGGTCCTTGCAGATGATGATGACGATATGAATGCTGAACATGGAGGGGACAGAAATGAAACAGCACCAACACAAAAACTGCAAAGAGAGTGCAAAGCACCGACCTGGGTATGTGACTCTGTTGTATGAAATGATCTTTTAGGATCGTGGGGTTCTGTAGTTTGACTGAAGAAGATATAATGAAATGTCGCTTGACTCATGGCCGGGGAGAAAATGAAGTGGCAATTTCTTTTATAGAAAGATATTTCAGAAAAACTTATGGGAAGTAAGGAAAGTAATAAATATTGACTGAAAATAGTTGGCAGATTTTGTTGGTTTGTTTCATATGTGAAATATTGAGAGAGAAGAAGAATATTTAAGAGTAAGGAAGGACAATAGAGATTCAAGGAGAAGTTTTTTTTAATTTTTTTTTTAACTACAGGTATTTACTCATCTTAACCAAGCAGCAGAAAGAATATCCCTGTGTCAATCTGGATGAGCATATAGTGTAACGGTTGTCACTGCAGAAAGAGGGATCAGTATACCAACAGTGTAACCCTGATATAAGAGAGTTCTCGGGACCGGATAAAGATTATCTTATATCCTGGTTTCTCTTATATCCTGGTTTGGTCTATTTTATATATATTACCGCAGGCTCTAATTTGGGACCAGAAAAAATCACTTCTTATATCTGGGTTTCTTATATCCGGGTTATACTGTACAAATTTTGTCTAAATTTCTTTTTTTTTTGCATTCACTTTTGCAGAGATGCCTCTTAGAAAGGGTGTGATTCAATCTCTTCTCTCTCTCACTCATGCTGTAGGTTAAATTGTATTCTCTAGCCTTGTTTGGAATCAGTTCAGGGTAGGTACCTCCCCTAATTTGCTGAAAAACAGCATAGCATGAAGAAAAAAGGCTCCAAACTTAATAAAAACAAAATTTTTCCATCAAAATATTTGTTATTAAAATGAAAGACCAAAGTAATTTTTCCTTATTTTTTAAAGTTTTTAATTCTTTCTAACACATTCCAAATTTTGGTAAAAAATCTTCACTTTTTCATCAACAGGTAACCAAATTGTTACCAGAGTTTACTATGGATAATATAACATGCAACTCCTTTTTTTCCAGTAAAAAAAACATTAATTTGGAAATTCTTGCAAAAATCAAATAATTGTTGGATTTTAGTTAAACTTTCTGGACTTATATACAAGTTAATGAATTTAGTTTTTAAATTATTATTTTTATAAAATCTTGGTAAAAATATGTATGTTTTTACATCTGTTACCCACTCCTCTCCACATAAATTCATGAAATTTCAAGAATTTAAATTTTGTATAGAAAAACTGTTTTATTATTTAAACACAGGACACTTTGGGGAATGTAAATCCTCTATTTTTTCTTTTTTCAAACAGTTGACTGTTTTTCCCAAAATATGCTCAAAATGATAAAATAAAAAATGCAATAAAACTATGATATATTTAATTAGATTACCTTTAAATTACTTTTAAAATATATATTAAAGACATTATAATCTGAAGAAAAAAAAATTTTGCTGAATAATGAATTGTTACAAGGATTGTTTTCATTTTTTCTTTTTTAATTATAATAATTTATAAAGTTCCAGAAATATTTTTTAAATTCTTCAAAGCTTTATCATAGGTTATTAAGTTATTAAGTGAAGACTATATTTACTAATCAAAAATTGTAAAGTTTAATACAAATCTTTGAGCTAAAAGATTTTTAAGATAATTTTTAATTTTTTTTCAAGTATGGTGTTTTCTGTGTTACATTAAACGGTCACATATTTCATGGTTTCTTCCTCCCAGGAACAAAAACAATTTGACAATTATGTCAATTTTGGTTAACCATTTTTTAGCTTATGACTACATTTGACTGTCAGCAAATCACTTCACACCTTTGTGATTAAGAAATACTTTTATTTAAATTTCATGCTATAAACAAATAATATTAGTGTAAATCAGATTAAATTAACTTTAAATTTGTTAATTTTCCCAAAATAACATGTCACAGATGTGCATTTTAGTTTTTCAAAATTTTTAAAACCAAGAATTAATTTTTCTTTATAAACTTGCCGACAGGAACAAAGAAATTATGAATTTTGAAAACTTGAAAAATGTTGAGATTCCAATCAATATAATTCAATTTTTTTAAATGCACCAGAGTCTTTTGCTTAATGGAAATAGTAAATTTAACTTTCAATTAAAGCTAAAATGAAAGCTTGAATAAACTTTTTTATTTTTAAAAATTCAGTTTAAAACTTGGGTATCGAAAATAAGTAGAGGTACCTAGTCTATGGGATTTATTTAAAACGTAGTTTACAATTTACATTTGCCTAAATGTTGCCTTCTTCTGCAATCTCCACTCAGTGTCAAGTCACTTTGTTTTTATAGTATTTAATTATCATTATTATCGCTATTACTGTTATAATTATGAAAAATATTCTTTTTGTTATGCCACTATAGCTGTCAGAAAAGAGTGCAGACAGGTCAAGGATTCTCACCAGTTTGTTATTTTAATTTTTTATTAAAGAAAACATTTTTTAATTGGTTAGTAATAAAGGATGTGCCTCGTGGTACAGTGGATATCGGCTCGGAACGAGAAACCGGGGAAGCCGAGTTCGAATTCCAGTTGAATCCATTGTATTCACTTACGCACAAATACCCTTGGGAAAGGTATTAATCCGTCTCTTCCTTCCAGTTATGGGTTAAATAGCAGGACAGATTTGGTTCTATAGCCTTGGTCGGCAACCAGTCTACCGCAGAAAGCAATGGCAACCTACTGCGGGATAATCTTCTGCCCAGTCAGTCATGTCTCTTTCGAGACATGATCGCCCAAGCGTGTATCACGTATGGCACTTAACTGACTGAATAAAGAGTTATCTCCCTGGGACAGATATATTTTTGTCAATTTTAATGAAAAATTATTTTTAAAAATAGCTTACTTTAGATTGGAAATTGTTTTATTTTTCAAGTTTAATCTTTTTGACTGCTAATAAAATTCTGCGACTTTGTATGACTTTTATTGCATTAGTTTATATATAATCTTTATATAGTTTACAGATTAAATAAATTTTATTTATTTATTGGATCTGTGCCCATAGATTTATGCCTCAGCTGATAATTGCAGCACTGCATGTAAGGTAACACTGGAGTAATATATATATATATATATATATATATATATATATAAAAAAGGAAACCTTTTCTCTACCAATGCTTGTTGTCCTTTGAGGGATTTTATCAAGGTAAGTGTAGAGATCTTATTTTGCAACTTCTATTTATAAACAGGAGTGGAGGGAAATATTAAATTTCCAGATTTAAATTTAAGAATGGTCTAAAATATTCTTAAATTCAACTGTGTAAGGCAGTGTGAACTATGGAGGATGCTAAGTGATGTAATTTATTTGTTGGCTAATAAAGAAAGAGTGTAAATGTTTAATTTTTATTCATTAATATATTTATTTTTTATGTAATTATTATTTATTATTCAATTTTGATAAATCATGTATTTATTTAAAATATTTAAAGGTTGTGAGGTTTGTTTTCTTTTAAAGATTTTATAGTCATGTATGTTAGCTTGAGAAAGAAGTATTTCTTTTAGGAAAAGAGATATTTAAAAAATCCCTAGTAGATGTTGATAAAGCCCCCCAAGATTGTTGGTTGTTTTTGTTTTATGGCATATCAACCTCGGCGGGTCATTTATTGCCAACTAAATTTTATATATTTCTTGCTGGTAATACCTTTTTCTTTCAACAATTTATTGTTGTTTTTATATAAGTTTTGTGTCTAGTAATACTTTTTTCTTTTTCGAGTATCAAGATTCATTGGGATTTGTTTTTTTTAAGGGCAGGGTCCCCAAGTCCTACCCTGTTATTTAACCCATAACTGGAGGGAAGGGATGGATTAATACCTTTCCCAAGGGTACCAGGGCTTAAGTGAATGCAGGGTATTCAACTGGAATTCGAACTTGGCTCACCGATTTCTCTTTCCAAGCTGCTATCCACTGCACCACAATGCACATCCATCACTAAACGCTTACAGCACCTGGTATTCTCAAGCAGTCACCCATCTAAGTACTGACCAGACTCAGTGTTGCTTAACTTTGGCGATTGAGTGAGAACCGGTGCATTCAACGTGATATGACCATAAGCCCCTCAAGAGATAAAATGCAGTGGTAAAGAAATTTTTCCTTCTGTTTTTGTTATGTTGGAAGAAAATGTTGATACCAACATGTGTGTTTGAACACAGATCTCCGGGCAACAAATGTAACTATTGAATGAATTGTACTACTGGCATTTTGTCACCATAAATATTTAGTATATAAAACACTCAAACAGTAATCTGAGCATGTTCTGTGTTGTGCATCAGCACAAGCACTTACCTTGTCAAACCCTCTGCGTTTGGGCAGAAGGTGACTCAGTCAAGGCTCAACCTATGGATAGAGTATCATCTGGGAAATATTAGACCAAACATTTTTGCCCGGGCCTTAGAGCCTGGATACCCCACATTAAAAAGGCTTTGTGCCACATTCCGCCTCAATGGGGAGGTAGATAAATATCGTTCTGTGTTGTGCATCATTTTGAGGTTGTACGTCATTGAAGAGATTGTTTTCTGAGTAAATTACTCGAGAGAATTATTCCTTATAATACAAAGGATTCATTTAGAGTTACCAAAATTTCCCTTCATAATAATGTTTTGAAAAACTATCGTTATAAAAGTTTTTTAATTTTGTTATCTTTACAGATATACTTTATTTATATCTGAATTTTTGCATATGTAAAAAAGTATGTAATTGTGTGTGTGTGTGTACGTAAACTGAGATATAAATTAATATGCCTGAAAGACAATATCAATAAATTGAACTGACAATATAAGAAAACTTATTTGCAAGGCATTTTATTCCTTCAGGAATTTCATCAAAGACAAAATTACTCCAAAAATTTTGATTTGTACAAACAGAAAAAAAAATATTGCTGAGAAAATGACATAATGAATTCAGATTCAAATCTAGGAATGTTAAAAACTTTGAACCTTGAATTATGGAAGATGCTAAGTGATGTAATTATTGTTATAGTATTAGTTTGTTACATATATTTGTTTTTTCTGATATTCTGTAAATGATCTTGAAGAATAATCTTTCTTGGCACTTTTTGCTTTTAGTAATATTTGTCATCATGTGGAACTGTTGTTATTGAAATTTTATTTCAGATTACACACACCTTTGAGATGGAAAGCCAAGTAGACAAGAATGAACATGTTTGATATTTTCTCTTTGTTTTTAATCATGGTCACAAAGCTGTTGGAGACATTTTTACTGTTGTGCATGGAGATGACTTCATTACAAACAATGATATGAAATGTTTCAAAACAACCAAATCATCAAATACTAGGCTGTATGTTGAACAAATGAACATGCACAACGGAGCAATTCATCCGAAAAGATCTGATCAGTGATACAGTGTGATCATTTAACATATCAATGCTTACCCGCACGCCACTAACATGATCAAACATGCAATGTAAGAGCTCAATTGGGAAATTCTGCTACATCTACCCTATTCTCCTGATTTAACCCCTTCTGACTACCACCATTTTTTAGTTGCTTTCTAACAATTTGAAGAGTGTTTTGCTCAATAACAATGTGGAACTCAAAAAGTGGTGAATTTTTTGAGTCAAAAGCTTGTGAGTTCTCTTTTCAGAATATTGAACAGTTAACAAATTGTTGGCAGTTGGTCCTAAACAATGAATAGGAATATATCGTTGAATGATTCATCAGAGCTAATAATAAACAAGAATGAAAATGAATTATAAAGGATGAATGAATTCATGTGACAACATAATAGTAATTGCAAATGATATTTGTTGCATTTATTAGTATTAATATTTCATTCAACTTATTGATGATTTTGTGATTGTTCAGAAATATACCAACTTTTAAAAAGATTTATTTCTCAAGAATATATATATAAATGAATAAATATAGTTTGAAGATGTTCTATATTTATAGGATAAAGTGCTCAATATCAGAGATAGAGCGTATGTAAATATAAAAGAGTGAACATTGAAGTCAACATTCCGGGGCGACATACTGTTTCATGCTAAGCGCAATCATCAGGCCATATGTGTTGAGTTTTTCCTCGGCTATTTATATATACGTGTCAGTGGGGCATTGTGGGTAATCCTAATGGTTATTTTGGTGGGAGTGGCTCGATTATTTATTTATTAGACTTATTTGTTTATCGATGATTAATATATTTATTACTTATTTTATTTTTTATTACTTTTTATTATAATGATTTGTTATTTATTATTTTATTTATTTATTTGCTTTATTTTATTTTATATTTATCTATTGTAATGGATGTTATGGTTGTTATATCGCTGGCAGTTTGTTAATTTGTTTATAATTTGCTTGGATTTAATTATTTGCTCCTTATTATTAGTTTTCTATTTTTAAGTAACGTAGTAAAAATTTGTTTTCATGTCTGCATTTTGATATTAGTTCAGATTGTTTATTTAGTGGTTTGTTTTGGTCAGGGAAAGTAATAATGGCTATTTTTTCTTCCAGACAGAGTTTGCAGGTTTTTGATTCATTGTTGTAAGCTGATTGTGCTTAGCATGAAACAGTCTGTCGCTCCTGAGTGTTGACTTCAATATTCACTCTTATATATATATATATATATATATATATATATAAATCAGCATGCAGTGTGGGTATAGAAGAATCCAAAGGAATATCCTGTACATACAGTAGTAGGATAACTCTCTAAGAGATCTCTAAATATATATATATATATATATAAATACATATAGAGCAAATATAAGAAAAATTAAGGCAGATGCATTATTTCATGGTAAATCAGAAGTATAGGCCTATTTCAGGCGAAACATCATCAGTTTCCGTTTTTATTGCACAAAGGATTTTACACGAATGAGATTCACAAAGACCTCACAAAAATGAAAACAAAAAAAAACGGTTGCTCCCTTAAAAGAGAAAATTTAAGAAAAAATACATATATATATAACTTACATATAAAAAATTCTAATTTTCTTAAATTGGATGGCCATTTTGACAGGTAAATTTAACACCCATCTCATCAGTGAGACCAAAACATTATGGGAAAATAAATTTATTTGTTTGTGTGAAAAAAAAACCAAAAAAAAACCGGAAGTATGGGTAGGGAAAAAGAAAAAAGGGACAGATCATTGCTACCAGAACATGTTAGGTCTGCCATGTGAATGACAGTAACAAAAAGAGATATAATAAAACAAATTAAAAATAAAGAAAATATAGGTCAGATGAAAATATGGCTTTTTAAAGCCACTGTTAAAGGGTCATGAATAATGTTAATACCAAAACAAACTGGTTAAACATAAGTTAAAAATAAAAACAATAGAACTAGAAGGAAAATAGATTTAAGAAAGAGAAATTATTATATAATATAATTTAATTATACGGCTAATAAAAGGAAATGAAGCAACTATTTTGAGGAATTTTAATTTTAGATAAATTATTAGGAAATTTGAACTTAAGTTTAAATCTATGAGAGCATTTACTTATAAATTCTTTTAAGTTCAAACGCAAATTTTGCTTAGGATATTTTGATATTTTAATTTTTTCAACTAAACATAGATTGCATCTATCATAAAGGTTATTGGGGGTGCGGACAGAACCTATTAATCTCCAACTTGGATTAAGTCTCTCCTCTTTCATTTCCCAAAATCTTTGAGAAAGGGAAGTTTGAAATTTTAGATTGACAGAAAGCTGTGAAACAACGCTTTGATCCTTAGCAGATTCATCATTATTTTATGTGAAATATTATAAAACATATATGTATGTGGGTGTGTAGCTAAGTTTCGAATCTGCCCTTGGTCAATTTGTCAAGCAGGTGATTTATTGATATTATCAGTCTGGCGAGGCAATCCCAGCATGTAGCACCTTTAGAAAGTGCCTGGGAACAATATCACAGGTTCACTCAAACCTTATGAGTGAAAGATTAAAAATACCAGATTGTTTAGTCTGTCCCAGAAACTGTAACTAAGATCTGCTCAACAGAGTTGCAGTAAGTAGCTCTGTGGATGTTGAACAAAAAAATGTACCTGGGCAGGCATCTGCAACAGGGATTGATTAGTCACTCTAGCAAGCAAATGTCCCAAGAATACAAATAGCCAGCCATTAACTATATAATCGGTTACAAGTAAAATAGAATTTACCCTTGATAATGGCTAAAAGAATATCTGAAAGTCCTTGGATAAATAAAACATTCAGAATCCTCTCTATTATAATAAAAGCTTTTGTATGTATATATATATATATATATATATATATATATATATACAGCCTTTGAGATTTGAAAAAGAAATCACTTGACTGGCGGTCGAGAGCGAGGGAAAATTTACTCACCCCAAAATCATTTTACTCAACTGACCCCATTTTCTTAATCACATTACATAAACATAGTGTGAATCACTGACGGTAAACTAAAAATGAAATTTGAATTAAAATTTTTAATATGTTAGAAAGGATTTAAAATTTTTTTTCAAACTAATAACAACAAAATTTGATCTTTCCACTTAATAATAAATAGCATAAACATTTTGATGATAAAACTTTGTTTTTATTAAGTTTGAGCCCTTTTAACATCATGAAATGCTGGGGTTTTTTTGTTTTTTTTGGGGGGGGGGGTAATAGAATGGAGGTACCTAAATTTGTAGTTTCTTTCTTCTGTTTAACTACAACCTCCATCTCAAAGATGATAAAAAAATAACAAACCTTATTTTCTCAACGATTTTCTATAAAAAAATTAGTTGTATAATTTGTTTTTCAGTGCGTGGTTAAAAGAAGTATGTGTATTTTCTTTTCTTTCTTTCAAATACTCGTTTTTACTTTTCATAAGCCAGGAGGAAATACAGGATAATATTTTTCCAAATGAGTTTCTAAAAATCTGTGAGCATGTTTAATCTGGGCAACATAGACATTTTGGCTCCACTCTGGAAGTGCTAATTAATTAAATAAATGTTTAAAGCTCTTGTCACATGTTTGATCCTCAATAGTGCTTTATTATTTTATTTTTTTTGCAATAATTATGGCATTGAGAATATATATATCCTCTCCATTATAGTAAAAACCGTTGTGCATTTGTGTGTGTGCATATATATATATTTTTTCTCCTGTCACACTCAGGGGTTTGTATTATTTTTGCTTTTTTTATGTAAGATCCTCAATAGTAGGCATGTCAATATATATGTTGCCGTCATTTTAGACAGGATATTGATATAAATATTTTGCCATTTTTACAGCACAGGCCCCACTCATTTTTATATAATTTGTGTATTTAAAAGAAAAAATTATAAAAATACATTAAAAACTTATATAAAAACTTAACCACAGCATCTTGTCTGTCATTTTTAATGAAATTTGTATATATATATATATATATATATATATATATATATATATATATATGTCAGATTAAATAAATTGCAAACATTATGTTTGCTTATTTTTAATAAAATTTGTTCATACTCACGGATAATCTTTCATATATTACAGTCAAAAGATGTCAGAAATGAGCTGTAACGTTGACAGATGTTCTTTTTACAAACATTTTAGAACATTACTACAGTATTCATAGCTGATTCTATTAATTGACGGCTTAAGTGTTTTAATGAATATTGCCTCAAGAATCTGTAGTTTGCTTTTGTTGTTTTCTTGGTGTAGGATAGTTTTTTCATGCTTTAACAGTTTCCTGGTTGCTGCTTCTGACTGGTAGTTAGGAGTCCGAACTCTTGCGTAGCGTCTTGAGAGGCTGCTCTGATCAACAGTTGAATAATATCGGGATTCCTGTAGTGCCATTTCGTGCATGGACAGGCGTCCCTGCATGAATTTCCAATGGGCAACCCCTAGGCCACATTATGCTGCAGGCAGCGCCATTCTCCATCCTTCACCTGCTGCAATTAGTGACCATCTGATCCTACTCTAGACCTCTCTCTATCCACAACAAAACCACCATAAAATTAAACAAATGAAAGAGCAAGACTAAACCAGCTAGTCATAAATCGCCCAAACCTATCTGCGTTTCCTTCACAAACATAAAAGGTATCCGCAGTAACTTTAATAGTGTAGAATCATTCCTCCGAACTAACTCATCCGATATCTTAGCTATATGTGAGACTAACCTTGACCCTTCTATCCCCTCCTCAGAGCTGTTCGTTCCTGGTTATCTTCCCCTCTTCAGGAAGGACTCCAATGTCCATATGCATGGGCTTGGTGTATATGTCAGCGAACAACTCCCTCTAGCCAGGGTCACATCTCTTGAATCCCTGGATCATTCTTTCATGTGCTTTCATCTCTCATTTCTAAGCTCGGTTAGCTATCTCTTCTTCCTCTACTGCTCCCCTCCTCCTCTGACTGTTCGATACTTGATAGCATTTCTATCAATATCGACAAGGCCATTTCTTCTCACCCATCTGCCCATATATTTGTGTTTAGTGATTTTAATGCCCACCACACCAAGTGGCTTGAAGACTCTGTCACTGACCTTGCTGGGATCCGCACCATGTATTTTTCAATAATCCAAGCTCTAACGCAAGTGGTGGACTTCCCTACGCGTTTCTCTAATAACCCTAATGGAAGGGACTCCTTACTCGACCTTTGCTTTACTTCCATTCCAGACTCCTGCGTTATCAGGCAGCTCTGCCCCCTCGGAAACTCTGACCACGCCGTAGTTTTTGTCAACATCTCAATCTGCTCTTACTCTACCCAAGAAAACCAGACCAGCAGAATATCATACTGCTACCAGAGAGAAGACTGGGACTCGTTCCGTGACTTCCTCTGTGACGTCCCCTGGAACAACGTCTTCAATCTTCCTGTCGAAGACTGTGCATCCGAGGTCTCCTCTTGGGTTAAGGCTGGCATTGATGCTTTTATCCCGGCCAGGAGATTCCAGCTAAAATCAAATTCGTCCCCCTGGTTCTCACCCGCTTGCTCAGCTGCCATTGCCCACCGGAACCATTTCTTCCGGCTCTATTGAAGCTGCTTGTCGAACCAAAACAGGCGCCTTTTCGCCTCAGCATGTAATAAGTGTAAAAAAGTAGTGAACAAAGCTACCAGAATGAGGCCACACATAGCATCCTCTAAGTTTGGCTCCAAAGATTACTGGCGACTCTGCAAAGCATGCTCAACAAGAACAAGACTTCAATAATCCCACTAATCAATGAATTTGAAGTTCTCACCTTCCCAGGGGACAAGGCTGAATGCTTTGCCCGTAGATTCTCCACCAATTCGACACTGGACTCGTTAGGAATACCTACACCTGACTTCCCACCCAGAACTAAGGCTCAACTACATAACGTCCACATTACACCCTCACTGGTCTCCAAGATAATTGCACAACTTGACCCACACAAAGCAAGCGGCGGGGACGAAATCCCAATCATAATACTGAAGAAATGTGCCCCAGAACTCTCCTCTGTCCTCTCTAAACTCTATAACCTCTGCCTATCTGCTTCCTGATTTCCTGCCTGTTGGAAGTCCTCCTGTGTAGTTCCTATATTTAAGAATTCTGGCGAACCCTCAGACCCCGCCAATTACCATCCTATTAGTCTCCTTCTGATCTTCGGCAAAGTTTTCAAAGCCATTATCAATGCCGAGGTGATTCAACATCTCAAGGCCCACAGGTTTCTCTCTGACAAACAGTACAGGTTTCGCTTCACCAGTTCTACTGCTGATATGCTAACAACCATTACCGAGTACATATACCGGGCTCTTGACAAGAATGGCAAAGCCCGAACTGTTGCCTTGGATATCTCCAAAGCATTCGACAGGTTCTGGCACGCTGGCCTCTTATGCAAACTGCGGAGCTACAGTATAACTGGACATCTGTTTGACCTCATCCAGTCATTCCTCTCTAACCACACATTGAAGGTAGTATTAAATGGGCATGCCTCCCAAAACTACCATATGAACACAGGCGTCCCTCAAGGTTCTGTCCTAGGTCCCACGCTCTTTCTGCTGTACATTAATGATCTCCCCAACGCCATTAGATCCCAAGTAGGCATGTACATCAATGACACCACAATCTACTCTCGCCTTGATCAAAAACCCGGTGTGGGTGACAAAGTGAGCCTCGCTGCCAAGCTTGAAAAGGACCTCCAATCCATAGTGGCCTGGGGTAGGAAATGGCTAGTAAATTTCAATGCTTCTAAAATGAAGCTGTTATCAACTAACCACCATAGACAATTGCATCTACCTCCCATTAGCATGGAACAGGCTTGCCTCCCAGAGAGTAAAACACTACGCCTCCTTGGCCTTACACTTTCGGCGGACCTCAAATGGAATGACTATATTGAATCCATTGCCAAATCTGCCGCTATGAAAGTCGGCTCTCTGTGCAGGGCCTGGAAGTTTTTCCCGCCTGAATCTATACTGCACATATACAAATCTACCATCCGCCCATGTATTGAATACTGCTGCCATATCTGGTCGGGTGCCCCTACTACTCTCCTTGGGCTTCTTAACAAAATACAAAGGAGAATCTGTAACGTGGTTGATACTGACTTGGTAGACCGGCTGCAACCACTCTCTCACTGGCGTGATGTGGCTTCCCTGTGCCTCTTCTACAAGTACTTTCACGGCTTCTGCTCCAATGAACTTAGATCACTGGTGCTGCCTAAGCACGAATTTGCACGAGATACTAGGTTAGCAACTAGGTCCCACCCTTTTACAGTTAAACAGATAAGATGTAACCGTAATTTCTACTCCAACAGCTTCTTTTCTCGCGTTTCCCACCTGTGGAATTCCCTTCCTCAAGTCTGCTTTCCCAACAACTACAATCTCCAGGTGTTTAAATGTAGGGTCAATAGACACCTCCTATCACACTAACTTCCAATTATTCTCAGAACACTCTCATCTACCCAACCCTCATTCTCGGTATCCTTACCCGCCTATCACCCACCCTCTGACATTTCCTATATCTAACCATCCTTCCTCCACTATTACGTATTTAAAAAGTGCTTTTACAATCACCTCTCATCCTTCAATAACAAAGAAAAACGAAACATGACATCTCTCTCCAAACACTTTTGGAAATTAAAAAACGAAAATAAAACACTTAAGGTCAAATGGAAAATTCTCAAAAAAGCAAGAACAGCAAAATCTATAAAAGAACCATGCTTTCTTTGCCTTCAAGAAAAAATAGAGATCTTTAAATATATAAATAGTAACAAGCTCTTAAATCAGAGACACGAAACCACAGTAAACTGCAAGCACATTAGGGACCTAACCCTACAATCATGCTAAGAAATACTAAGAGTTTGATTAGATATTCTCATTATAAAAGATAAAAAATGCTATAGAAAAAATCAATCCAATAAATCCTTAATGCAAGGTCTATCACTAAAGCCTACACTAATAACCTGACTTAAATACAAAAATACTGGAAAAATCAAAATTAAACAAATGGCTCCCAAACTGGAAAAAGAATCAAAATTCATATATTCAAAATCAAGATTAAATATACTACTTCAGAATAATTATATCATACACAAAAATAAACTGTAAGCACATGTAAGATCTAAACCTACAATCACACTAAAAAGTACTGGAAATTTGAATAGATATTTTTATTATTATAAAAGATAAAAAATGCTATAGAAAAAATCGATGTAATAAATCCTTGAAGCAAGATCTAATGCCCGCAAAAATATCTAAATAAATAAAATATTTAAAAAATTAAAAGAAATAAATAGAATTCCAAACGATAATTTATAGAAAAAAGAATATAAAAAAATTAAGAGAAAAAAACCGACCCTCTAAACTTAAAATTAAGATTAAACATACAACTTTATACAAAAAACTGATAAAACGCTAATTTGCATTTACTTCCTAAAGAATACAAATTTAGATATCTTGAAATAACTTTGCCTAAATACAATAATACTCCAAACTTGACTATAAAATATAAAAAAAATATATTTAAAAAAAAACCCTATAAAATAAAAAAATATTCCATAATGAAAAAATCAAAATTCGAAAGAAAAAAAACACCACCCCTATCACGTCTATCTAAGAAACCTCAAAATGAAAACCTAGACACAGGATCACAGTAAATACATGAATTAGGTCCACTAACAGCAGACATAAATCAATTAAATGATAGCCAACCATAAAAATGACCACTTAACACGAAGCCCTCTTAGAAATTCTAACTGGAAGATATACCCAACCGATAGGATGTACATTCCAACAGATAATACCATTAATCAACAATTTTGCACTTACACACCAGATTCTTCGATGGGTCGAACAGTCAAAACAAGAGACACATTAATTTAATTACCAATAACCCCAACCAACCCCCATGACAACAACGAACCAAATATAAACAGAGAATGATTCCAAACCTTTATTTCTCCCGATGATGTGTTTGGATTCCAAACACTGAAACAACCATATGATTGTAGAGAAGAGGACATATATAGAAGAAATTATGTACATGTTCTAAAACATAATTTATAATAAATATTCACAGCTCTATACATCATATATTGAGCACTGTTTTAAATTAATGTTTTGGACGGAAAAAAAATTTTCTTTTTTCTCTCCTCATTCTATACTCACTCGGATATATATATATATATATATATAGTAGATGTTTATTCATTTTCACATATTGTGTATACATACTACTGGATTAAATACAGGTTAGTACAAATGTAGGTGGACAATAAATGATAACATTTATTTTGAGATTACTTATACAATTATATTTATTAATACAATTTTTATATTTACAACTGAATATTGTGTGCAATTATGCAAAAGCACTTAAATATTATCAACACAGGAACTCAAACTGTTGTCCATCACAATTTACACAGCTTTGAAGTCTACCACTCACACTTTGCCGAACATTTTTGCACTTTGTCTCTTTTTTGTATTAATTTCTTGAAATGCATCTCTTATGCAATTTTTCATATCACCATCACTTTTTGATTTTTGCCTATAAACTTTGCCTATAAACTTTGCCTATAAACTTTGCCTATAAACTTTGTCGTTGAGTACTCCTCAAAAAATGAAACCCATTAGAATCAAGTCAGATGAACATGTTGGCCGATCAATTGGACCTCTTCAGTGAATCCATTTCTCAGGAAATGTTTCATCAAGATACTCATGGACTGCACTTGAATAATGTGGAGGGGTCCCATCTTGTTGGAAATACAACTGATACACAAGCCTATTCCACCTACTGTCGGACCAGCCTGTATATGCACATACATTTCTCAACATTTTATATTTTAAGTTCTCAGCAAAAATAATTTTATTTTGTGCAAATCTTGTCCACTTTTTGACCAAATGACAGAAAATGTATGTATTAATGTTTGTAAATTTTATTTGTCTTATATTAGAAATCTTCATTTTTCAATATTTGATTAAAACAATACGTTTCTAATATTATGAAATATTTCTGTTTACATTTTGCCTGAATTATTATTAAAAAAAATTAAAAACATTTTTTGAGAAGCAATAACTAATTGGTCACTAGTATTTTTGTAAGATAGTACACTAAAATAAGGGTTATTATATTTCTATCTAATAGGTGATATAAAGTGTATTCTTTTTTCATCATTGAATAAATTACTTATGTTAAATTACAAATGGCAAACATATTTTAATATTGGACACGAGAAGATAATCTCTATTTGTAAGTAAGAAGGTAGTGTGCAATGATTCACTTTCAATTCCAACAAATTAATCCAAGAGAAATCCAAATGATCTTATCAAACTTTATCTTCAACTCTTACCAAACATGAATTTCACCAAATGTAATTCCAGAAGCAGGATAGAGCAACATTCTAAAGTTTCTCATTATTAGGAACAAATTCTATGAGATGGGGTATATTGGTTGTAAGTGGGGGGAGTGAAAGGAATATAGCCTCATTCTCCTACCTCTGCATCAATAATAACAGATAACAGTTTACAAATTTCTGAGTCTAAAAAATTTAGAACTTGCTTTGTAGCAAAAGTAATTGTATATTTTCCATTGGAATCAATGACTATGTTTAGCTGAGTTAAAAACCAGGATTTTGATACAAATTTTCACAGAAGCAATGTAAATAAATATCTCACTTGCTGGCTATTGTGGCATGTGGGGGCTTCCTTACTTTGATTGATTCAGCAATAACAAAAATGGAAATAGCAGGGTACAAATAAAAGTCCCAGAACTTATAAAAATGCTACTGAGCCCTATTCAGCCACTTGTTCACTTTTCTTTTTCAGTGGTCATTATCATCAAGGCCAAGCTCAAAGGACTACTCACAAGTTTTGCTGTAAAAGACATGTGACCCGTCCTTGCAGCTTGATCTTAGATTTCTTGTTCCTTATTGGAACAAGCAGATATATCTCCCTTAAAAGGGGAAGCTACTAACAAACTGTTAGTACCACCATAAAAAAGGGTCAAAAGTTATCTCCCCTGGACCATTCAAGGGAATCCGTTCCCCCAGCTAATAGGCGCATACTGAGAGAGAACAAGAAGAACGGGACTTCTGGTAGGAGCCAGCAACATGGCGTGCAGAACTTTGCCAGGCTCTCCATAACCACATCCTTATTCAACATCCACAACTGTTCGCTGTACTCATGTTTCTACAATAATAAATTCCCTAGTTATTTCCAATACTTGGTGAGTGTGTCATTTTTCCATAACTGTTTAATTTTGTCATGTTAAAAACACAACACAAACCTTGCTGCAGAAGAGTAAGACATATACCAGTCCTCACAGGTTGACATTCAGATTTGACATTTCTTATGGGGACAACCAGAGAAATCCCCCTCTGAAGAAGAACATTGTTAAGTGGGAAAGCAAATTTTTTCCTGCAAAATACGACCATTTTTTAGTCTTTTCAACCATGAATAAAAGCGTTTAAAACAGTTTTTCCAAGACTTGGGTTTGTGCATTCCATTCTATATAAAGCTGTGCAACCAGGAAAGTTTTCACCTTTTCACTTTGGAGATTGATTCTATATACACTTCTTGACACTTTGTGACTTAATTTAGATCACCAAATAGGACGAAATTTATTTTTTCCATTTTTTTCCATTAAATTATGTAGGTCTTAGTATTTTATAATGTAGGTTATCAGGCACCATCACAGTTTTTAATATCAATGAAATCCATGGCAGATATTTTATGTAGGTCTTTTTGGGTTATGATGTAATTTAACATTTACTTCCATAATTTTAATATAAATGAAGCCCTAGGCAGATATTTTACATAAGTCTTTGAGGGTTATAAAGGTTTATCATTCACTGCCATAATTTTAAAAATCTATGAAATCCCAGCAGATATTTTATGTACTTCTTTGTGGGTTAATGATTTAATTTATAATTCACTGCAATAATTTTTAAGAAAAATGAGATCCAAGACAGATATTCTATTTGGGTTTTTGTGGAATATGATGTAATTTATTATTCATTGCCAAGATTTTATTATCAAAGAAATCCAAGGTGGATAATTTATTTAGGTCTTTCTGGGTTATGATGTAATTTCTGAATCCATGCCATAACTTTTAATATAAATAAAATCCAAGGCAGATGATTTATGTAGGTCTTTGTGGGTTATGATGTAATTTATAATTCACTGTCATAATTTTTATTATCAGTAAAGGCAGATATTTTGTTTGGGTCTTTGTGGGTGATGTAGTAATTTATCATTCACTGTCATAATTTTTGATATAAATGAAATTCAGGGCAAATATTTTATTTAGGTCTTTGTGGATTATGATGTGATTTATCATTCACTACTATAATTTTTAATATAAATGAAATCAAAGGTAAATATTTTATTTAGGTCTTTGTGGGTTGTGATGTCATTTCTCATTCACTACCATAATTTTTAATATAAATGAAATCCAAGGTAGATATTCTATTTACATCTTTGTGGGTTGTGATGTAATTTATCATTCACTGACATAATTTCTAATAGAAATGAAATCCACGTCAGATATTTCATTTGGGTCTTTGAGTGTTACAATATAATTTATCTTTCACTGCCATAATTTTTTATATAAATTTAAGCCAAGGCAGATATTTTTGTAGGTCTTTGTAGATTATAAATGTAATTTATCGTTCACTGCCATAATTTGTAATATAAATGAAATTCAGAGCATATATTTTATTTGGGTCTTTGATTGTTCTGACGTAATTTATTATTCCCTACCATATTTTTTAATATAAATGAAACCGAAGACAGATATTTTATTTAGATCTTTGTGGGCCATGATGTAATTTATTTTTCATTGCCATAATTTTTCATATAAATGAAAGACAGAGCAGATATTTTTGTAGGTTTATAAACTATTGTAATAACAAAATTACACTATTGTTATGGTGAAACACACCTATTCTATAGTGAATAGACTCTCCCACCGAATTTAAGTAGGAGTAGTAAGAGGAATGAGGGTCAGTCGATGTTGGACGATAGTAGTCGAGAGTTAGTCGAGTACGAAAGTAGTCAGCAACCTGGCAAGATTACACTGTGTAATACATATTATATCAAGTTCCTAACATTTTGTACGTCGAACCTATTAGGACCGACTTTAGCACAAATACTAGCCTCCACTGCGAAAATAACTATACAACAACGATATATATATATATATATATATATATATATACGAAAGAATGCAAAGCCCGTAAAGATGAAGAAGAAAAATTCAAAAGATTTTATCTAATTAATGTAAATTATTAATTAGATAAATATAGAGAGTTCAATGGATATTATCCAGAGCATTGCAAAAAATTGAGAGAAAAACTCAACACATAATGAAACGTTTATAAATTCAGAAGTTAAGAATGCTTTTACATTTTCTCCCTCAGACCATTGAATATATATATATATATATATATATATATATATTTGTTATAAATCTGAACGAAATGACTTGGAGGTAAATCCCAGCAGATCCTATTAATATTAAATATTAAAACTGATCCAGCCAGTGGGCTCAATGTAATTAATTTCATTCATTTACAGAGCCAATATTTATTACATATAAAAAAATTAAAATTTTCAAAAATTGTATGGCCATTTTAATGAGTGAATTCTTCAATTAGACAGATGTTAAATTCACTCATTGAAATGAGTGAATTTAACATCTATCTCATTGGAGAATTCACTCATTGAAATGGCAATTCAATTTTGGAAAATTTGAATATATATATATATATATTGTCATCCGCAGACAGATCTCTTTCGCTGTATCACAGCTCATCAGTACAGTTAGACTCTGATTGCTTTTTACCCCAGGATTGAAACCCGACTGAATTGGCGTCAGTCGGTGATTCTACCTCTGGGCTATGGGCGTATCTTTACACTTTAGTCCAAAAGTTTGGGGCTACATTCTAGATTTCAAAGAATTGCCTAAAAAATTGATGGTTTCAAAACTAATTTCCTAACTTACTTTAGGCCAGAGGGACTGTCTTTCCTTGATGGGTTTTATCAGATATTCAATAATGATAATAATAACAAAACCTATTACTGCATAAAGTTTTCTTAAAATCTTTATCTTGATGGTTGATGGTGTTTTTTGGGCTGGCAGATTTTATGTTTTAGGTAAAATCCACTCTAAAAAATTGAACATAATGCACTAACAAGCTAAATAGTTTCAGTCTCTTAGCTTAGTAAGAGTTAAACCCCAAAAAAAAAACATTTTTGTAAATGATTTCACACCAAGCATGACAAAAATGCCACTATGACGCAAGGAGTTACTGGGAGTGAAAGAGAATGAGAAGACTAGTTTTAAAAAAAGGACAAAAAAAAAGAAGATAGATGATGATGAGCGATATTCAATTTAAATTTTAGAAGATTGTAAAGTAAAGAAGCAAAGAAACCAGAAGAGAGTTTTGTGGGTCGAAATTGTGAGAAAAGAAACAATCAGAACCTTACAATTATTAAATCCAGAGAGTGGCCCTCAAATTTTGTCCTGTAGTGAATATTTTGAATTTATTTTGAAAAATGATATCTACTGAAAGTCATTATCATAAGTAATTACTTTTCTGTTACATTATAAAAGATTGTGTGTTCACTTACCAAAGTTACCAGGATAGTAAAGTTAAAGAGTAATCTTATGTTAGACTTACTTTTTGGACTGGGCTATTAATCACTGATATTGAATTATTAAAATCTCTGGGAAAGAAGCTATTGTAAGCTATTGTAAAGTCGATGATGAAACACTCATCTTATCTATTAGTTTTGCCTTTTTGAAATCTCATATGCAGATATCCAGTGTAATATATATATAATTAGTTTTTGGTCATGATTAAATTAGACCAGTATACAGTTGTATTAAAAAGTGCTCAATGCATTTATTTATATTGTAGAGTTTTTGAATATTTTTCATTTGGAAATGAGTTATTTCCACAACCTAGCTTTCAATATATATAGGCATAGAATAAAAGTAGTACCTTTGATATCTGGCACTCTGCACCTTTGGGTAGATGGTCATCATCTCCCAAATCTTTCACATGATGACTCTAAATTGCCATGCCCAGGTAAACAGCTTTAGCTGGGGGCTAAACTCATGTGATGGGGGTAGTGTTAATACGGCACCACTGGTCAAAGGATCACTTTGTCGCCGGTCACCAGTCATGGCAGAAGGGTTTTTTTTATGAACTTGTGGTGATATCGAGCAAAAGTGATGGACCGGATGTTTGTGCTTTCACGACCAAAAAGCAAATGACCAAAAGTTGTTTGTGCGCCGCCGGCTCTGGTTGGAAACTAAAAATTAATTAAATATTAAATTTCCAGTTTGTGAGCCTACGCAAATTTTATTTATCAGCCAATGGGAAGCCCAGAACCAAATACAAGTGTGAAATCCCAAATGAGCTGCTGTGATCCAAAAAGAAGATATAAAAAGCGGATACAGAAAGCATCGCCAGGCAGACTGACTCGAGGAGAAGTGAGTAATTAGTATCTTCCTTGACCAAAGTCAAGTGGCTTACTATGCTCACCTCCCTTAACTCTTTCCTTCTTCCCTGCTTCAAAAACTACTTACTGACCTAAGGAGGAAATACATCAAAGACATTCCTTACTTACACACTCCCAAATTCCTAAGCATTAATTCTCTTTCAGCATTTTATTGCCATGAACATTTTAACCTCCGTTGGACCTATACTTCATGTATTATTTCAATTGTAAAAACATTGATATGTGCTATATATAAAATATTATCTTTCAACTCAATTTGCTTTTCTTGGTTTATAACCTTTCTTTATGACTTATAGTGGGCTATCTACAACAAGGCCAAATTCCGTTAACCTGCAACAGTATAGTATACAACTAGCCTTCACTAGAACGGACTCTCCACTACTAACAGAAAAGAATAGATAAGCAACCCACTATAAACTACAATAATCATGTGTTCATGACCAAGGCAAGACACCTAGTTGGAAGATACAGAAACCTTTTGACATAAAACTAATGTTTATACTGTAAACTCAAAATGATATTTCTCCCAAATCTTTTTATGCAGTTTTAAAAATATCTATATAATTTATTGCTTAATTGTTGATAAATAAAAGTTTATTGTTATTTGCCATATCTACAGTTTTGTCATTCATTCTTCATATTATTGCAAACTAAAAATGTGGCACAAAATTCTGTTAGTGAATTCATGGTTGATAGAATATTTGTCATCACCCTTAATATTAATCTTGAGTCATTATACAAAAGTCATTACATATAAATAATTTAAGTTAATAAAAAGTAACAAAATTGCCTAAAATTAACTGTCCTGAGAATAGAACTATTTTGAATACAAAAGGTGTTAGATAAACAATATTCACAAATGTTTAGTTTTCCTTTTTCATTAAATTTATGATGCATATATTTATAACTTGTATCCACAATGTCACAAGGAATAACTGATTTAGTTTTCATTAAATAATGTAAAAGTTATATATAAAAATTGCTTTTGCATATCCATGTGTTTTTATGCTATAAAATTAAGTGTAAATTTCTGAATGAATTTCTCTAGGCAATAATAGTAATATTTTAGTACTGAAAATAGGGAATTCATTATTTGAATTACTTTGTAAAATTAAAAAAACTTTTATTAAATATTAGCACAAGTATTACATAAAAATTATTAAGTACATGTTCAATGTGCTTTTCTTAAATTCTAAAGAATCTTAATTAAATATTTGTAAATTATATATTTTGAATGGAGCGATTTAATTACTTTATTGCTTTTGTCATTCCTTTGTGAAAATAATTTGATAATTTTAATTAATTCATAATTCTTTATTAAATCATGAAAAAAAGTTATTTAATAAAAAAGTTTATTTTCTTTTATAAGATTTAATTTTTCTTTTAGTGAAAAGTTACATATTATTGTGCAAACTTAGCATTTTTAATAAAAACTCATTTTAAAAATAAAATATTTTCAATTGAAATGCTTTTTTTCAATTTCATTTTCTTGGGTTAATTAACTTTTTCCCACTGGCTTGCTTAAATATCTAAGAATCTTTGAAGTGTTCATGTTAAATATAGAAAAACAACAAAAGAGAAGTTTTAAAGAAATAAAATGAGAAGCTTTTTAACGACAAATGATGACATTAACTTTATGATCGAAACAAATTTTCATTCTATATAAGTTGAGAGAAAAAAAGTTCTGTTTCCGGTTGCGCAGTGTCATGATTTACCGGAAGCGGAAGTAGTTTCGTTTGTTCTCTCGGCAACAAGACAAGAAAAGAGAGAAGCTGGAATTGTGGGGTCTGCCCTTAACACCGGGGGGGAACAACAACAACAACAACAACAACAACAAACAACAGTACGCATAAAAAGCATAAATGGTTTTAGTGTGTAGATGCCATAATTCGGACGGATATTTTTCTATTACTGAACACATTCTTTTTCTGCAAATGGAAAGCCGACTCGCTTAACTTTCTGCATGGATGGACCACCACAACAAGAGAATAGGTCAGCCAACATTGCAAGTACAACACAGTCGTCATCCACTACTGCCACCTTCTTGTCACCACCGACAACGATTTAGAAGGAATTAAAAAGACCAGCAACAACACATTTGGAGGTGGTAAGTATTATATATTATATTTATATATTATAATTATTATCCATTGATCTCAGTCTTTCTTTTGATAAGAAGAGTAGACACAAATTTAATATATATCGTATGGTGGCTTTGTGAAGTGTATCTGCTTGCTTTTTCTTTCTTTGTCAACTTTAATGATCGCATACACGCAAGAAATACCTAGTTAGGAAAAATACTTGTCTTTATCAGACGAAGACAAAAAATGACTTAGGAAAGCCAAAAATTGTAAAATCTTACTTTAAAGTTTACTCACGCAGCAAATGTCTAACTTTAAAATAAATTATTGAATTTTGATGTCTTACTCCAGGGTTGAATTTATTTGCTTTTTCATTTGATGCAAAAATAAACAGTTAAATAATAATAATTTGATTGAAAAGTAAAACCTTTTTTTTTCTTTACTAAAACATCTTTCCTATCTGTTGGAACTGAAATTAGATTTAAAACTAAAAGTTTTAGAAAAATATTTAGTTTTATTTCTCTTACAATTAAAAAGAAATACTTTTATTTTTCACTATGACATTGATGAAATTAAAAATAAAAATCTCTGTTTGCAGCGTGTGTAAAGTAGAATTTAAAGAAACTTTTTTATTTTATTTTATTTCTTTTTTATATTTGTCGCATTTTTAAGTCAACGTTTATTGAAATCCCTTAGTAAGTTTTACTTACTATTCTATAATTTAAGTTCAAAATAATTTTGTCAAAATTTTGTATTTATTTTGGATGGAGTAAGCATCAGATCAGCTGATTTTTATTTAATTTTTTTTTTGTTTTAATTACAGTTGAATACTTTGCTTAAAAAATAAAGTTAATTCTAAATTTCTTAACGAAAAAACTTAACCTTTTTACTGAAATTGAAAAAACATTGTTGCAGTTAACTTTTTTTTTGTTTTATTACCTGATTAATTAATTTACCTTCTTCTTCTATTGCTACTGCAGTTTAATCATGTTAAAAAGAGGAGAATCTGTAGTAAAACTGTTTCTCAGTTTTGTTTTTCATCTCTAAAATCGGTGATATTTCATAATGAAAAATAATGTTTACAACTTTAAAAGTTACACTTGGTTGATTTTTCTGTAGACGTGGGAGAAGAAACTGTTTTTCCAAAAATTAAGTTGGTTTTTTTTTTTTTTTTTTTTTTTTTTTTTTTTTTTGACAATTTGTGCCACTTAGTGAATAAACAAATCATTTTATTAAATTTTATTTTTCACATTGACCAACTCCAAGTAGTTTTCGTTTTATTTTTTCTTGTCATTAAATTTAGACTTTAATTTTTGATGTTTGTCATAAATAATCTCAAGTTGATTTTCCTTCGTGAACTTGTTCCCGACTGTTTGACTTGTTAATAATTTCATGATGCAATGAAATCATAAATGACTTTTTTTTTCTTTTTACTCTTCCCTTCCTAGACATTTTTTTTTTTGTTTCATGAGAAAATCCGAATGTTAAAGAGAAAAATACACTCTTGCAACAAATTAAAAAATTGTATGATTTTTTTTTACTTTTGTGATGCATTGACCTTTTTTGTCTAAGACGGAATTTTGCTTTGACAATTTATTAATTATGTGAAATTTTCCTGTGAATCTAAAAAAAAAAACTAGATCTTAAAATCATTGGTAGTCTAACATAAATTCCTTTCGAAATAACTGTTGTCACATATGTGTATTGATTGTAAAAAATAAAGAACTAAAACACATTTTTATTAAAAAATAAAAGTTATATATAATTAAACGTCTTTAAATTGTTTCTCTAATCACTCCCCATTTTATTAAAAAAGTGTGTTTTTTTTTGGCGGGTGGGGGATGATCTCCTCTCCGAGAAGTTGACTGATTGTGAATTTCCCTTTAGGGTCTCTCTCTCTTTTAGTCTGACAGGTTGGACAATCAAACAAAATTGTTCTATAAAAACAATGACTTAACATTTTTCACTGCCGCCTTTAATTGAAAAAAAAAAAAGGAAACGACAGTCTCTTTGCTGTTGATTTTAAAAAATATCATTGTTTTTTAGATTACAAGTAAAACGTTAACTAAATAAATTATTCTAATGTTTTAACAAATTATAAGATTCCATTCTAGTTCTAAAAAAATGAATTTCCTGTTCAACGTGTTGACAGAACTTTGTTTTTTTTTTTCTTTTAAATTGGGGGAAAAAAAATGATCCTTTTTTTTTTTTTTTTTCCTTTTTTTGAAAAAGGATGAATTCAATGTAAATATTTCTTTCGATTATTAATGCAAAAATGATAATCTTTTTTTTCCCCTCACTATTGCCTTTAAACACTTATTTTCACAACTACATTTTTTCATAATTCGTACTTGTTTAAAAATGCCATTGTAAAAGATAAAATTGAAATCTCAAAAATAGTTAAATGCAAAGTAATAATTCGAATTTTCAAATTTTAAAGAGTGAGACAATTATCGCTGAAATCGTAGTAAAAAAAATGAAATCAAAAGACCAGAAGTTTTGTCAAATTTTGACATAATTTTATTTCTTAAATTAAATTACAAACAACGAAGTAAAATGAAAATTGAAAACTTACATAATCAAAGGATATTTAAAAAGAAAGTTTGAGAAACTTTTTAGAATTTAACTTTGAAAAGCTTGAGTCGCTCCTAAAAACGTAAATTGAAAACTTAGTATTTTTTTTTGTTTTGTTTTTTAACTGGTTGAATCCTTGCATTATTTTTATTTTTTAATTTTTTTTTTTATGTAAAGTTTCATATTTTGTTGATTTTTGAACACATTTAATTAAATTATTGAAGGAAAATATTATTTTATTTTTCTGTTATTGCTTTTTTTCTTATATTTCCACTTGAAAAATGAGACTGGCATATGGAGAAAGTAAGTTTTCTCAGAAAACTTACTACTGAAAATAAAATTCTTTTCTTAATTTTTTGAAAGTTTATTTTTTTGTCTTTCAAATTAAGCCTAAAGTTTGTGAATCAAATTGAGTTTTTCTTTTCTAATTGAATTTAAAATTCAGATATGATTAGAAAGATGTAGGAATAGTGACGTCAAAATCTGAGTTATTGATTTCTCTGTACGTTGGCACACATGATTTGGTAAATCATTCTTTCATTATTTCACTTTGATGTCATAAGGCTTGGTTCTTTATTTTTTTTTTCTTTCTTCTGAAAGACCCAACAACATATATGTGAAAAGAAGTGCAAAAAAACTTTCTCGTTTTTCCATGGTTCAGCTGACTTGTCTATTTTTCTTTGGTGTTTTTACCTTCCTTGAATCTTAATGTTAAAATCTGAATGTTCAAAACAAATACTTTGAAGTTTAGTTATTTATTATCTATTTAAAGGAATTGTTCAATCTGATCTAAACGAAAATAAATTCAACTCTTTCAAATAATTGCTGCTTGTTTGACTTAAAATTGAAACAAAAATAAGTCCATTTTCTTTCAATTCACTATTTCTTACTTTTACACACATTTTTTACTTTGTGTTTTTATTAAAAGTGAGACTGAATAAAATGATATACGATGACCAGTGACATTTTAAAGATTTTACTCTTGCTAGAAAATCAGACGCAGAAGGAGAAAAAACAAAAACAAAAAAAACTAGTGGATCCAAGGATGAAACGATCATAGAAGAGGAAACACTCCAGCGATGAGAAGAATATATAAAAGATCTCTTCCATGAAAAGAGAGAGCACCTGAAATTAAACAAAGATGCTGACAGACTGGAAATATTAACTGCCTAAGTGGAAGCTGCAATGGCCAAACTGAATAGAAACAAAACAGTTGGACCAGATGGCATTGTAATTGAGATGCTGACAGCCTTAGAGAAAATTACAGGAATAATTAACGAAATCTACAACAATGGTCTAATAGTAGATATCCATAAGCAGATCAATTTTCATGTCTCTGCCTAAGAAGCCAGGCACAGATGAATGCAAACTCCACTGAAAAATTAATTTAATGAGCCACATAATAAAACTCATCATCTGAATTCTGATGAACAGAGCGTAAAACAGAATCAAGACAGACATAGGACAAGAACAGTGTGGTTTTGTCAAGGACACTAGAACAAGGAACGCAATATTTATGATTAGGATGCTGTCAGAAAGGATGTGTACCTATGTTTTACAGGAAACAAATTCAGCAGATATACTAAGATAGAAAGGTGTGTAAGACAAAGATGTCTTTTCACCAGATCTATTCAACTTGTACAGTAAGACTATTATGAGGACCCTGGAAGTTATACCAGGATTCATCATTGAGGGTCCACAATCTGAACAACATAAAATACGCAGATGATACAGTGCTGATAGCAGACATGTAAAGGAAACTACAAAACCTTCTAAAGAAGATAGCTGAAGAAAGTTGAAAGAAAAGACTACTAATAAACTACAAGAAAACTGAATACATGGTCATCAGCAAACAGAAGCCTAAAATGCCAATAACAAGTGGAGGATACTAAAATCAAGCAGGTACAAAAACTTAAATACCTGGGAAGTGTTTAACAGAAGACGGAAAGTGTGACCCTGAGATCCGAAGGCAAATTGGCATGGCGAAGGACGCATTCCAGAAGCTGAGTAAAGTATTAAGACACAGGAAACTTTCACTAGGAACATAGTACTGGATTGCTATGTAATATCTGCTCTTCAGTATGGTAGTGAATACTGGACAATATCATCAAAGATGAAGGAAAAACTTGAAGCAACTGAAATGTGGTTCTACAGAAAGATGTCGAAGATAAAATGGATCAAGCATGTAAGCAATGATGAGGTTTCGGAAAGGCTGGAAATGAAAAGAAAATTAATATTGAGCATCAAGAAAAGACAGCTAAAGTTCTTAGGACATGTAATGAGGAAGGAAGGCCTGAAGAATCTGATACTCACAGGTCAGACAGAGGGAAAGAAAGATGGGGGGGAAAAGCAGTGGGTGACATACTTGACGGCAGTGTGGTTTGGGTAGAGTAACTGTGCTAAGAGCAGCCAGAAATAGGAAAATGTGGAGGACCATGATCATCTCTGTCCTGAGCAGACATGGCACATAGAGGATACATAGACAGTGACTTAATAAAATTGCCTTGAACTTTTAAGCACTTATTCTCTATTACGGAAACAAATTCATAATCTTCTTTTTTTTTTTTTTTTTTTCTTTAAATTTTTTTGTTTCTTGATGTTCTTAAGGCATTCATCAAAACTAGCATTTGTTTGTCTTGACTCTCCCATCTCATTAAAAAAAGACATATATTGTAGCATTAATTAAGCAAGTTTTTAGACATTGGTAATCTCTGATTTTACATGGATTTTCACTCTATGCAATATCAGTGTTATCCTTTCCTTTTCCAAAAGGGGCATGCAGGCTACCTCGCACCTTCCGGAGGAGGTGTGCAGAATTATGCTCTTGATATTATTTTAAATTTTGGTTACCTCTTAAATTGAATTTGTATTGCGTTCTTAAATTTAATGCAAACACAAAATTTAAATACTACAATTTGCACTTTCATTTTTATG